>VXBP01008693.1:0-137500 GCA_013400115.1 Rhinopomastus cyanomelas
AGGTTGGACTCGATGACCCTGGAGGTCCTTCCCAGTCATGATGATTCTGTGATAACTGCACGTGGGGAAATATTTTATCACACATTATGGACTTAGATCAGAGTTTCTGAAACGCTTTTGACGCGGTGCTGACGTTTGTTCGCCAGGATGCAGAGCGGCAGATGCGAGTACGACTACGTCGAAGTCTATGACGGGCCTCCACACTCTTCCCCGCTCCTTGGGAGACTTTGTTCTGGTTCCTTTCCCACGTACACATCCACTTCAAACATGATGACCGTTCGCTTTCGCAGTGACTCCACATACAACTTCAGAGGGTTTCAGGCTCACTACTCCTCCATCCCAGCAGATCAAAACACCAGTAAGTGTTTCTCAACAGAGAAGCCTGTCAGTTGCTTCTGTTGGCAAAATAAATACCCATGTGTGGGTTTAAAGGTGTTAGGGAAGTTAAATTGTGCTTGTGAAGTATGATGGGTTGGTGTGTGAACTGCTTGTCTTCTAAATTAATTAAAAACACCAAGATTTGCTTCAGTTGCAATAAAAAAGGAGACTGAGGGGTGACCTCATGACTGTTTATAAATGTGTGAAAGGTGGGTGTCAGGAGGATGGAGCCAGGCTCCTCTCAGTGTCATCTAATGCTAAAAAAAGGGGCAATGGGTGTGAGCTGGAACAGAGGAGGTTCCACATCAGTATGAGAAGAGCTTCTTCCCAGTGAGGGTGACAGAGCACTGGAAGGGGCTGCCCAGGGTGGGTGTGGAGTCTCCTTCTCTGGAGACGTTTAAAACCCTTTTGGATATGTTCCTGTGTGACTGGATCTAGATGGTTTTGCTGTGGCAGGGGATTGGACTGGATGATCTTTCAAGGTCCCTTCCAATCCCTGATGTTCTGTGATTCTGTGATTTAGTCTTTAAATTCCTTAAGTCACTAATATCTTCTTCTTCTACCAGCCCTTCTGTGCTTGCCAGACTACATGCATGCGGTGGTCAGGAGAGACTATATCCAGTCTGAAGGCTACTCAGCTCAGATGGTCACGCTGAACAACAGCGGCTGTAGACCAACGATCACATCACGTGAGGTCATATTCAACATTCCCTACAATGGTTGTGGGACACTCCGAGAGGTATGTGCACCCTGAAGCACCCTGAATCGCACAATCTGCTTTGAAAAGAGTCACAAATGGGCCACTGTGATGTACAGGGGCAACAAGAAAACCAAGGAGAGCCTTTTTTAGTGCTTTAGCTTTTTGTGACTTGAGGAATCCTCATGCTTAATAGGATTGAGCTCCTATGGAGGGAAGCATGAGAGAATCACACAGCGTATCAAGGATTGGAAGGGACCTCGAAAGATCATCTAGTCCAATCCCTTGGCCACAGAAGGATCACCTAGACCAAGTTGCACAGCAACACAGCCAGGCTGGTTTTAAACGTCTCCAGAGAAGGAGACTCCTCTTGAACTAAGGGCCCCAGTATATGAAGCCTCTGTGATTTAAGGTAGACATAGTCCTGTAAATGCCATGAGGGTATGGGATGACTCTGCACTACCCAGCTGGTGTTCTGTGTGGATGTTGAGTGAGTTGGTTCTGCCTTGGATTTAACAGAGTTTTTCTCCACTGATTTCTGTTTGAATACAAGAAGTTTATTTACAATGTGTGAACAAAAAAGACCAACATCAAGCTTCTTGGTTGGAAGAGTTTAAGATGAGTTTGTATTTTTAAGTCACATGTTAACTATATCAAAGCTTAGAACACGAAATGTGATAAAAATGCCGTTCATCGCTTTAAATCATGTGTTAAACAGGAGAACAATGACACCATCAACTACTCCAACATGATCAAAATTACGTCTTCGGGGAGCGTGATCAAAAGGAAGAAGGATATTCACTTACACATCAGTTGCAAGATGCTACAGAACACATGGAAGCAAATCATGTACGTGGCTGAGGATACTGTAGACGTGAATGAAAATCAGTTTGGAAGATACGACATGAACATCACCTTCTATGACTCCTCGTCTTTCTTGCGGGAAGTGCACGGCTCTCCGTACTACATTGACTTGAACCAAAATTTGTACCTTCAAGCTTATCTTCACAGCTCTGACCCAAATCTCGTCGTGTTTGTGGACACGTGTGTGGCATCACCTGATCCTCATGATTTCAACACGGTGACCTACGACATAGTCAGGAATGGGTAAGAGTTTTCTCAAGTCATTAGAATCATGGATGTGATACCCTTTGTGCACTTACGTGAAAGAACAGATCCCATCCGACTTGACTCAGTATCAACAAACAGTTGAAAAAGGTCTTTTTTATTTTTATAGCCTGGAAATAAGGAATGACAGACATTTAGACCTCACCAACACTCCATAAGCACTGACATTTAGGCCTCACCATTTCCCTTACTGCATCCCTCTCCTATATGAAGAATTCAAAGCAGCTGAGACAACCCTGAAACTACTGCCCTGGGTGTTCAATGTTTTAGTACCACAAGTCAAATATTACTCTCATTTCTTTAAGATTCAGAGAGCACAAATATTGGTAGGAGCCTGATCTCCCATTTTCACCACTTAGAGTCTCCTTCTTTGGTAAAAAGAAAGTTGTCAATGCTTTAGCTTCCTTGTAGGACATAAATAAGCCTATATTGACTAGGACAAAGGGTAATGGCTTTAAAAACAAAGAGGTTAGACTTAGATTAGATACTAAGAAAGACAAGGGGCACTGGGTGTGTGCTGGAGCATAGGAGGTTCCACATCAATACGAGAAGGAACTTATTCATGGTGAAGGTGACAGAGCACTGGAATGGTCTGCCCAGGGGTGGTTGTGGAGTCTCCTTCTCTGGAGATGTTTAAAACCAGCCTGGACATGTTCCTGTGTGACTTGGTCTAGGTGATCCTGCTGTGGCAGGGGGACTGGACTAGATGATCTTTCGAGGTCCCATCCAATCCCTAATGTTCAGTGGTGAGACAATGGTGTGCCCAGAGAGGTTGTTTTGACAGTAGAATCACAGGATCATTTAGGTTGAAAAAGACCTTTGAAGATCATTGAATCCAACTGTTAACCTAACTGGCCTCTCCTTAGAAGCGTTCAAGGGTATGTTGGATGGGGCTCTGGGAAACTTGATCTGGTGAGGGTGTCCCTGTCCATGGTACGAGGTTGGAATTGGATGATGTCTAAGGTCCCTTCCAACCCAAACCATTCTATGATGTTCTTAGCACCTGCTGTGATACCGTTTTGGTTTCATCTGTCGTGTTCCTGCAGGACTGTGCAGGTGTGTATTCACAGAGCCAACCTATCTTTTCCTTCTCTTTCTAGATGTGCTAGAGACCCATCCTACGCAACGTACTCCTCTCCCTACAAGCACTTTGCTCGGTTCAAATTTAATGCCTTTGAGTTCATCAGCCGCCACACGACCGTGTACCTGCAGTGCGAGCTGGTGGTCTGCCGCTACGGTGACTTCTCCTCCCGCTGCTACCAGGGCTGTCTGAGCAGGTCCAAGAGAGACACAAGACCTGCCGAGGAAAAAGTTAATGTGGTTGTTGGACCAGTTCAGCTTCGAGAAGGGGCTGCTCAGGGTAGGAATACTGGGAAAGTCGAGTAAATTTCTCTCACGTTTGCTCTGAGACTGCTTCAAGCTTCACAAACAGCCATGGCTCTGCTTTTCTGAGATCTGTCCTGACATCTGCTTGTGCTAACTTTTCATAACAGGCACCAGACTGTTTGGCTGACCCCCATGTCTACAAATTTCTTCTCTCAATGCCTTGCAAACCCCTTTTTCACCTGAACATATTAAAAAATACTACTGCTTGGGCTGTCCCAAGAGTGTGTTACTCTCCCGAAGAGTAACCCACTTTAGGGCTGTAACTCCAGTGAGACAACTGGCTCCACTCTGCTTGTGTGACATGATGGCCCACTGGGAGAAAACTCCCATCCTTCTTGAGAAACACTTACTTCCCTCAGCTGTCTTCTCCTTATGTGTGGAATTGTCATCCCTGCTAATATAAAGCCCATTGAACTACTTTAAAGCAACGAATCTGCAAGAAATCAGCTCATCTCTGGCTTTGATCTGGGAGCCATCACTTCTCATGCAGCAGCTCTTTGCACTCTGAGTTTTAACACACCAAGATCAAACCCCACTTTGCCTTCACTGCCTTCACTTTGCTCCTCTGAGATCATTTATCTAATACCTCAAAACTTTTGTGAGGTGGAGAGGAAAACACGACTGAAGTACCAATAAATATCCCGAAGTTTATTGAAAGGGAGGATGATTCAGTTTGGGGAGAAGTAATAGGTCTTGTCTGGAGTGGAAAGGTGAAAATGGATCTTACCATGACTTGACAATGTTCTAATTGCTGTGAGCATTGCTTTTAATGATAAGTTTCTCATGGAGACAGCAATGGATCTGGGCTTATTCATACACAACTCCGAGCTGAAGCAATCTGCTGTGGGAGCAGTCTAACTGAAAATCAAAGGGAGGAATGTTTGCAGAGCAGTAATTCTTTCAAATTGATGTCTCGCTGATTAAAATAAAAACAGATGGTTTACTGTGTTGAAGAATGTGGTCTGTTGGCTTCAAAACTCACCACGCGACCAACTGAACCCCCCACGTTTGGAAATACTATGTGGGGAATTTCTAAACATTTTCACATACTCACAGAACATGAGGGATTGGAAGGGACCTCGAAAGATCATCCGGTCCAACCTCCCTGAGACAGCAGGATCCCCTAGCTCAAGTCACACACAAACAAGTCCAGGTGGGTTTTAAACATCTCCAGAGAAGGAGACTTCACAACCTCCCTGGGCAGCCCCTTCCAGTTCTCTGTCACTCTTACTGGGAAGAAGGTCCTCTTCATATTTATGTGGCTGAAATATGTATTCGATGTTCCAGCTCACACCCATTGCCCCTTGTCCTATCATTGGATGTCACTGAGAAGAGCCTGGCTCCATCCTCCTGACACCTACCCTTTCCATATTCATCAACGCTAATGGAGTCACTCCTCAGTCTCCACTTCTCCAAGGTCAAGAGACTCATGTCCCTCAGCCTTTCCTTATCAGGGAGTTGTTCCACTCCCTTCATCATCTTTGTGGCTCTGCACTGGACTCTCTCCATCCCTTGTGTTTCATTCAAAGCAGATGGCTTTAGAGAGGTCTGAGCATCCTCTCCTGTCCAAAGAGGTCCCACAATCACTGCTCTTCCCACAGCATCACCTAAAGTGAGAACTTTAGAAAGGTGACAGGAGCTTCCCCTACCTGTCAGTGAGGAACAACTGTCCTCTACCACCATTGTGTCCCCCATTTTATGGGGGGAAAAGCCTTCCCTCCACTTTCTGCTCATCAGTTGTATTTTGAAACTCTTCTACACACTGCTGCAATGACAAGCAAGATGCCATCACCACAGACAGGAGCCTAGATGAGCAGAAGATCCTTCACCTACCAGGAGCACCAGGGCACCAGGTGAGTAAGAAAAGGTGATCTATGTGGTTTATTTGGGAGTAAGAGGTAGGGTGTAGGGGGCAGGTGTGGGGGGCCAGCTGGGGAGAGCTGCTGCTCCAGGCAGAGGAGCAATGTCGTGCGATGCTTTGGTGAGACCAGCATCATGAGTGTTCTCATCAGATACTCCAGAAGAATTCACAGTCTACCTTGGAGCTGGTTTCTGAGGTTTAAGGTTACCAACAGAACTGTGCAAATTGAGTTTATGCTAAATCTCCCACGAAACCTCCCCCAGGCTCCTTGCTGTAGATCACAGCATCACACAGGACGTTAGGGATTGGAAGGGACCTTGAAAGATCATCCAGTCCAATCCCCCTGCCAGAGATCATTCAGCTCCAGAGCCTTGTGTTCCTTCAGTACAGAAAACCTTCTCACAAGGTGACTTTCTGAGGGTCACTGGAGGCCTGTTTGACATTGCTTGTCCCACTGTTGGAGCTCAGCCCTTCCCACGGTGTAACATCTTGGTACAAGGCAGACCCTCTTCACTCACCCGTGCTGCCCCACCACCTTAGAGGTGAAGGGAGCCCGGAGCTGGGCAGAACACCAGCTCTTCCTGCACCTCCTGACACTTCATCTCTTTGGTTCAGCACTGAATGGTGAAGGTTGTGACTCCAGCTGGCTCACTGGGAAGGAGATTTTTTTTCATTCCCCAGAATAACACTTGGATCACCTCTTTCACCCTGAATCACCTGGTACCCATCCAAGCAGATTTCTCCTTCTTCTTTATGAAATAGTTGACTTAGTCACAGGCTGTAATGCAGGGATTAGACTGCTGCTGTTCTGAAGAGCACGCTGAGTTTGAATGACTGTCCTCTTCTTTATCTTTGAAAATATCATTTCTGGAAACTATAAGACAGAGATGGCTTCTCTCTTCTTCCTGAATGAAGACCATGGGGGCTGTATTTTGTCCTCCAGCATTGTCATGGAAATCTAAATGTTGAGTCTAAGGAAGTTTTCTGTGGGTGACCGAGTGACTAAATAGAACAGATACAGTCTGGGTTTTGAATGGTTGTAGTCAGACCAGTGCTGCCTGGCATTCCCTAGTCTTGAGCTCAGAAAGCCAACTGTGCAGGAGGGTGGCCAGAGCCTGTTGCTTCATTCTCTCTTCACGCTCTTGGACGGGCTGGGCAGCCTGCAGTTGAGAGCTGCACGCTGGGCATGTAGAGTAAACACTTGACCTGAGCTTTGCCAGTGCAGAACAAACCTTCTTTGTTCCGCTGAGGTCCACTGGAGTTCTCTAAGGAAGGCATTGTTGAGCAAGACAAGTGCACTGCTCTCTGTGGACACTGCCAGGATTGATCCAGGGGTCACATGAGATGCTTCCCAAAGGCTGTGAAGTACGACAGCAGGGATGACACTTACAGATCAAGCTGAAAATTAACTGTCTGAAGCACAGACTAGAATTTGTACAACCTCAAGGCGTTCCTGGCACTGCATTTGGGGAAAAGAGCATTTCACTTCCTAGGAGACGGGCTGGTCCGTTGTCCCAGTGATGCTTGGAGCTGCAGGTGCCATGGGAACTTGAGGCTAAGACTTCAGCCAGCTCGTGGTACCTCTGCCCCAAGAGATG
Organism: Rhinopomastus cyanomelas; assembly: GCA_013400115.1. Taxonomy (NCBI): domain Eukaryota; kingdom Metazoa; phylum Chordata; class Aves; order Bucerotiformes; family Rhinopomastidae; genus Rhinopomastus; species Rhinopomastus cyanomelas. The sequence goes on from VXBP01008693.1 coordinate 7,049, forward strand.
CCTCAGGTGGGACTTGCTCTGTCTGGGTTCCTTGACAGCACAAACAGCCCACAGCATGAGGTGCAGAAAGTCTCTACAGAGGGCCTTGGACAAGTTGGATTGATGGGTTGAGGCCAGTTGTCTGAGGTACAACAAGGTCAAGTGCTTGGTCCTGCATTTTGGTCACAACAACCCCAGGGGGACAAGAGGCTCTAAAGCTGCCCGGCAGGAAAGGACCTGGGGATGCTGGTAGACAGTGGGCTTCATATGAGCCAGCAGTGTGTCCAGGTGGCCAAGAAGAATGGGATCCTGGCTTGTATCAGGAGCAGTGTGATCAGCAGGACCTTGTGAGGCCTCACTGCAAGTACTGGGTTCATCATAGGAAAGACATTGAGATGTTGGAACACGTCCAGAGCAGAGCTACCAAGCTCATGAGGGGTTTGGACAACAAGTCATATGGGGAGAGGCTGAGGGAACTGGGAAGGTTGAGTTTGGAGAAGAGGAGGCTGAGGGAGAACTTCATGGCCCTCTACAGGTACCGAGTGGAGGTTGTAGAGAGGTGGGTGTTGGCCTCTTCTCCTTAGTAACTAATGAGCAAACCAGGGGAAAGGGTCTGAAGCTGAGGCAGGGGAGGTTTGGATTGGCTATTAGGAAGAAATTCATTCCAGAAAGAGTGGTTGGGCACTGGAAGAGCCTTCCCAGGGAGGGGCTTGAGCCACCATCCCTGGAGGTATTTAAGAAACGTGCAGCCATGGTGATTCATGCCCTGCTGTAGGGGCAGGGATGGAGGGGGGTTAGTTGGTGTTTGTCAATCAATCAGATACTTGGTGTTCAGGTGTTTGGGTTGTTTGTTGTTGTGGGTAGGTTGGACTCGGTGATCTAGGAGGTCCTTTCCAACCATGATCACTCTGTGATTCTGTGCTGCAAATCCCTGCAACCCCCTAGCTCACAGACTCACCCCGATAGACCCTGGGCAGAGCCACCACCGCCACAAACACGGGCTGGTGGGTCTGCTCTGTGAGATGATGGGAGAACGCAAGCACCTCCGAGCTCAACTCAAGGGTGGGGCTAAAACTGAGAGGCAGAAAAAGTCTGCCATCAGTTTTCACTTGGCATCACTGATCTGCTCCCTGTCTGTGTGCGGCTGGTTCTTCCTGGGCCAGTGGCTGCCATGGGATATGCCAAGGGGAAGATGTTTAAGCATTTGGCCCCACAGGAGAGAAAGGCTTAAAGCAACTAGAAACAAGCTCTTGCCAAGAAAAATGAAGATGGTGTTTTTAAAAGTGTCGCTGTCACTAACTTAAGAAAATAAATAGCTAAGGCTGGCCAAACTGCAGAGCACACCCCTCCAAATCTATGTGGCTATAAATCCTGAAACAGGGAGTAAAATATCCTGCTGAGCGCTGCTGGGATGCTGCTGCTACACAGAGGACGTCTGCAGGGACCAGGTACTGTGCTTTGTGCTGCTCAGTGCTCCCTCTCTCGTGGTTTGCTCTAAAATCAACAGACATAGATGGCCAGTTTTGCAATCTGTATCTCTGTGGTGACAGGTTGGACTTGATGATCTGTGAGGTCTCTTCCAACCTTGGTAATACTGTGTGATACTGTGAAAACCCACTCAAACCAGTAGCCATCATGGGGGTTTAGCAGGCTTGATGCGCTGGAGAGGGTAGAGAGATGGCTACCAAGCAAGTAAAGGATTTGGAACAGGGGTGGTATGAGTAACGGCTGAGGGGTCTGGGGCTGTTTAGCCTAAAGAAGAGGAGACTGAAGGGAGACCTTCTTGTTCTCTACGACTACTCAAAAGGAGGTCCAAGAGAGGTGGAGAACCAGCAGTCTTTCACAGAGGAGACTTTCCATGTACTTAAGATTCTAATCCCACATGTCTCACCTTGACAAAGCTTCTATTGAATCATAGAACAGTTTGGGTTGGAAGGGACCGCTAAAGGTCATCTAGTCCAATCCCCAAATGCCTGCAGATTATTTGTCTGAGTGAAGTAGTCAACATAAATCAAGTCCACAGGTTTGGAGTCACGACTCTTTTGCAACCCAGGGGCAGGGAGCAATCAGGAAGGAACAAGGGCTGCGTCAGATCCCTCTGAAGAAGGAAGTGCCATGCTTGGACTTCTGTCAGTTCTAGGTCCTTAGCCAAACTGATCTCTGGCACCTCTTAAAATATCAATCAGATGGTAAGAAGTTGCAAAGGCTCATCCTGTTCTCCATTGATGTTAAAGTTGCCAGCAAGGAAATCTAGCTTTAATTGTCATGTCTCATCATTTTTGTTCACCTTCAGAACACGAAGTTCAGTCAGATGTTGAACACCTTGTGAAGTAAAAATAGGTTCTGCAAATAAAGGTGATTATGATAGAATCACAGAACACCTCAAGCTGGAAGGGAACCACAAGGATCGGTAAGATCAGCTCCTTGCCTCTTGTAGGATTATCTAGAATTCAACCACATCCTTGAGGTGTTTAAGAACAGCCTGGACGTGGCCCTTAGTGCCACCTGATGTGGTGATGTTAGGTCATGGGCTGGATGATCTTAGAGGTCTTTTCTAGCCTCAGTAATTCTGTGATTCTATAAGACCGAGAGCATATGCTCCTTGTACTCTGCCAGGCTTGGTGCCTGTCCCAATGACCAACCACATTCTCTTTGAAAAATGTGTTTTAAAAACAGAATTAATTTTACAAACTGATTGCTAAAATGTGGGGTCTATCTGTTTCTTCTTCTCACAGCTTCTATGGGAACTACAGTACCTGAAAAACCTTTCTATCTTGAAAGAATTTTCTGTAGAATGAGAAGCTTTCTCTTTAATTTATTTCCAACCTAGAACTTCTTTAGTTTGACCAGAAATAGAGAAATTTCTTAAAGTATTTTGGCAACAATGAAAGCAGTGATGCTGACTTACATGCTCTTCTTGAGGCTAACCATGGAATTTTAATCTTTAAGAAGAACTTATAGTTTAAACTGAAATGTGTGTCTGGTTTCCCAAAGTACTGAAAGCACGTGTGAAAAACTTCTTCACTGGAAGATAAAAGCTCTTCCAGACAATAAAGACATTGAGGTGCTGGAGCAAGTGCAGAGAAGGGCAACAAGGTTGGTGAAGGGTCTGGAGAAGAAACCAGCTGAGGGAGCTGGGGCTGGTTAGTCTGAAGACAAGGAGGATGAGGTGAGACCTTGTTGCTGTCTATGACTATCTGAAAGGAGGGTGTAGAGAGATAGGGTTTGGTCTCTTCTCACAAGTGATAGGACAAGAGGAAATGGCCTCAAGTTGCACCAGGGGAAGATTAGGTTGGCCTTCTAACCCAAAGCATTCTATGATTCTAATCAAATAAACTGAAAATAAGCTTGATTATAAGTGGGGTAATAGAGCAGAAACATTTTCATAACTAGAGATTCAGCAGAATGTATGGAGGTAGGATAGTCAGAGAGATTTTCCTAAGGCACGTGTGTTGACTGATGTGCTTCCATTGCTTACTACTCATCCTTCTTTTTTCCCAAGCCAAAGATCTAACTGTATTAGTTGACAAAGTTTCAGTAAAGTAGGAGATCCGTGTTTTCACATAGTTCTCATGGAGAAAGCACTCTGGTACTCTGTGTGACCCTTACTCGTGGTTCCTGCTGAGATCAAAGAGATTTGCTAGAAGTGGTGAAAACCTCTTTATTAAGACTAGAACGTTGTCCTCATGAACATGAAAAGCAGGAAAAGCTGCAAGAATGCAGCACACGCCAAGACAAGCAACCTGTATTGACTCAAAGCCTTAGCTGGGTAACAGGATGAAATGACCTGTCCCACTCTTGTGCAGAGCCAAGATCATCGGTACCCATTTACCTTGGCACAGCCTACATCAGATTTTCCCTCGCAGGATTCACAAGAGTGGACCAGAGCTTCCAGGGGCTGGGTGGTTACGTCCGTATGGCAAGGCAGTTCTGCTCAGGGGCCAGGAATCCAGACCCAGGATTGCAGAATGATGGCATCTGAAGATCCCTGCAGAGCAGATTCACCTAGAGCAGATCCCATATGAACATGTGCAGATGGGTCTAGGAATGTCTCCAGAGCAGGAGACTCCACAACCTCTTTGGGCAGCCTGAGACAGTGCTCAACACTGTTTTGCCCACAGCAGATGGCTTCACAGGTAGTTTCCACTCTTCTTTACCCATAAACTCACCATAAAAATGAGGAACATGTTTGAAGGTTACGTTATCAGAGATGTATCCACTTCACCTTGGCTTTGCCTTTTTCTCCATACATTCTCCAGAGCCTTCACTAACCTTGTTGCCCTCCTTTGGACCCACTCCAGCACCTCAACATCTTTCTCATATTGAGCTGAGGCCCCATCAGTGCCCAGTGCATGGGGACAATCACTTCCCTACTCCTGCTGGCTACACTACTGCTGAGCCAAGCCAGGATACTTTCTAATGAGGAACCCTCATTCACATGTACACCTAGAAAACCTCTAAAGTTCATTTGAAACTAGTCCTTCTCTGTTTTTGAGAACCTAAAGGTGAAATGGATAAAGCAAAACTTGGCATTTCATCTGAAATTAATGTTTTGGCTCCATCTTGCTGTATTTACCCAAATTGTCATCACTTTTCAAAAGACACTATTGACAGCCTCAAGCTGTGCCAGAGGAGCTTTAGATTAGACATCAGGAAAAACCTCTTCCCTGACAGAGAGGTCAAGGGGTTGGAACAGGCTTCCCAGGGAGGGGGTGGAGCTGCCACATCTGGAGGTGTTGAAAAAAATGAGTTCCTGGGGAACAAGGATTCGTGGGCAGGGTGAGGTTGGGTTGATGGTTGGACTGGATGACCCTGTAGGTCTCTCCCAACCTTAATGATGCTATGTATTTCTTTAATGGTGAAGACCTTTACCAAAGGTGTTTCATGACCTGACAGCAATGTTTCCTGTGTCTCCTCACGTCAGATGTGTTCACTCATACGAGGGCCCACATTTTGGCAAATGGTCCCTCACCTCCACCAGCTGAGAGCTGCCAGGGCTGTTCCTGTATGGCACAGCAAACATCTCCACTGTGGCAGGACCCCATACTGGTCTGTTGGGAATGCAACAGGTCCAGGGTTCTTGCCCAAGGAACTCTGAAAAGCAGTGGGTGTATTCAAAGATCTAAGAAAGCCCGTACTAGAGGATGGAAAAGATGCACAGTTTAGTGAGTTCACACACATCAGAAATCTTTTGGGGAGAAAGAAATACAAATAAGTGCTTGTTCAAGCCATAGATCTAGAGGAGAAAGGCAGTTGGCCTTAGTTTGCTCCCTGAAAGATACCTCTGTGGAATTCTTTACAAACATTCACTGTGAGAGCTACAAGGTCATGGACATGTTCTTGTGAGACTTGGTCTAGGTGATCCTGCTCTTGCAGGGGCAAGACTGGATGATCTCGAGGTCACTTCCATCCCTAATGTTCTGTGATGGTTTATAACCTCTTTACGTGATAAGTGAAGAGCAGCAAGGCTACAATTAACAGATGGATGCCTGGCGTGAGCCACAGTTTCTCCTGATCACCATTTGGGCACAGACGTATCCTCCAGCCTTGGCAGGAGACAGGTAAGGGATGGAAACCACTGTCCTGTGGTTTGCAGCTGTCTCTTTTGTACATTTTTTTTACTTCTGCTTCTTTTTAAAGGTATTTGAGTAATTGGAAGTGTCTTTACAGTGCTGGTATCTTCTCCCAAATTACTAATGATAGGATGAGAGAAAATGGCCTCAAGTCGCCTCAGGGGAGGTTTAGGTTGGATCTGAGGAAGAAGTTCTTTGCTGAGAGAGTAGCTGGTCACTGGAACAGGCTGCCCAGGTTGGTGGTGGAGTCACCATCCCTGCAGGTGTTTAAAAAATGAATAGATCTAGCATTAAAGTCATGGTCTAGTGGTTAGGGAAACGTTGGGATGAGAGCTGGACTTGATGATCCTGGAGGTCCTTTCCAGCCCTAATGATTCTATGACCCTACAAAAGCACAGGCTTGTTCCACCATCTAGAAGCTGCTCAGTCTCGGTGACTTGATCTAGGTGATCCTGCTCTGGCTAGTGGGCTAGGCTAGTTGAGCTTTCCAAGCCCCTTCCAATCCCTAATGTTCTGTGAGTCTGATCCCTAAGGACGGTGTCTCTCTGCCCTCCAGTGGTGGGAGCCTCTAGGGCACCTTTCCACTCTCCCATTGCTTTCAGCCCTTCAGCATCTGTCAAGACCCAGACCCAGACCCTCATGGAAATGATAATACGAATTTTCCACGAAACACAGACCTTTAAATGCCTTTGGGTGAGTTTACTTTGTTTGTAAGTGCCTGGTGACTTCATGGAGAACTTGCCTCCAGAATGGAGAACTTCATGGAGAACTTGCCACAGAATCACGGAACCACAGAACATCAAGGATTGGAAGGAACCTGGAAAGATCATCCAGTCCAACCCCCCTGCCAGAGCAGGATCCCCTAGACCAAGTCGCCCAGGAACAGATCCAGGTGGGTTTTAAAGGGAAGCTGTGTGAAGACTGTCGAGGTACACACGTGAACCCCATCCTCCACGTGTGCTCCTTCCCCACAGTTCAGGTTTCACACTGACCTTTCACACAGCTCACACGCAGCTAGGGAAAGCTGGAAAAATCTATTTCCAGGAGCAGCGAAACTTCCCACCAGGAAGAACCATTAACCTCCAGTATAAAACTATTTCACCACAGACAAAAGCTGTTTGTCTGCGCATGAATTTTGACAGATCTCTTTAACAAGATGTCCTGGGAAACAGCTTTGCTTGTCCAAGACCACAAAGGTCAGCACTGCTGTCATCACTGCTGGCTCCTGCCACATGGGATTAAGTCTGCTTGCTTAGCTTTGGCCTGAAGTCTTAGGCTCCTTCATTGTCCATTATGGGAGCTGCTGGAGAGCCTGGTCACCCTTTGTGACCCATCACTGCAGATCAGCTGTATGAATCCTCTGCCTCCGTTGGCATTCGCTCCCAGCATCTTTACTTCTCAGATGTGCTGTGAAATAACCTAAGGGGACAGCACAGACCCATAGAGTCACAGGATTACTGAGGCTGGAAAACACCTCTGAGACCACCAAGTCCAGCCTGTGACCTGACGCCACAACATCAACTAGACCACGGCACTAAACTCGCTAGCCAAGAGCTCGATAGCAGAGTCCTCAGCCCTCCACGTGTTTTCTGGGACTAATATCTTCTTGGGACCTGTTTTATATAACAGGCTGAGGACGAGGGGCAGTGGTTGTAATCTGGAACAGAGAAGGTTCCACATCAATATGAGAAGGAACTTCTTCACAGTGAGGGTGTCAGAGCACTGGAAGGGCCTGCCCAGGGGGGTTGTGGAGTCTCCTTCACTGGAGACATTTAAGACCCACCTGGATGTGTTCCTGTGCGAACTGGTCTGGGTGATCCTGCTGTGGCTGGGGGATTGGACTACATGATCTTTTGAGGTCCCTTCCAATCCCTCATGATTCTATGATTTGATGAGTGCTGTGGAGTCTCCTTTTCTGGAGATGTTTAAAACCCACCTGGATGTGTTCCTGTGCGAACTGGTCTGGGTGATCCTGCTGTGTCAGGGGGATTGGACTGGATGCTGCAGCCCAGGACACGGTTGGCTCTCTGGGCTGCCAGCGCTCACTGCCAGCTCCTGTTCAACTTCTGCTCCACCTCCATTCCAAGTCCTTCTCCTCAAGGCTGTCCTCAATCCTTTCTCCTTCCAGTCTGTATTGACCCAGGTGCAGACCCTTGCACTTGCCCTTGTTGAGCTTCATGCAGTGTTGGATTGGAAGGGGCCTCCAGAGATCAGCTAGTCCAACCTCCTTACAACAAGAAGGGACATCTCTAACTAGAGCAGATTGCCCAAAGCCCCATCCAGCCTGACCCTGAATGTCTCCAGGGCCAAGGCCTCAAGGACATCAATAAGGATCTACTCTAAACCCACGTAGTCACTTCAGGAAATGGCACTGAATTCAAGTAACACACAAACACACACAAGGAACTAGGAGTTTAAACATTTGACATGATGGGCTTTGCTTAAGATGTTCTGTGAAGGTAAGAACAGGGATGTCCAGGTAGGTGTCACACACTGTCCTGTGCTAAGAAAATAAGGAAAGCATTTTTGGAAAGAAAGAACTGAGGTTCATTTTAAAACCAGCCAAGAAAACTACCTTGGCTTTTTTTTCTCTTTCTAGCTGAGCCTCATCTTCTCCCTGACGGTGCAAGGTGGGACAGAGCTGGAGGCCACCATGGCACTCACAGCACCACCTCATGCCAGGGAGAAGACTGTGACTGGAGGGATCCTGCTGGATCCATGGCTTTGCTAGAGGCAAATCTTTTCCAGCTGTGCAGTGAGATTCCCTTTTTTCACTCCATCTGAAAAATTACCATGAATACAGGTGGCTGAAGTCAGCCTCCAGCATGACCTGTTGTATGATCCCTCTTCACTATGACCGTTCTCCTGCTTTCACAGAATCACTGAACATTAGGGATTGGAAGGGACCTCGAAAGATCATCTGGTCCAATTCCCCTGCCACAGCAGGATCACCTAGACCAAGTCACACAGGAACACATCAGGTGGGTCTTAAACGTCTCCATTGAAGGAGACTCCACAACCTCCCTGGGCAGCCTGTTCCAGTGCTCCATCACCCTCATTGTGAAGTTCCTTCTCAGATTGATGTGGAACCTCCTATGTTCCAGCTGACACCCATTGGCTTTTCCCTGCTGTGCTCCATCAGCACTCACCATTTCCTTGGGGACTGCATTAAATCAGTGTAGACCCCTGCCTAGGGCCCCTTGACTTCACCTCATACTGGTCCCACTATGAACAGGGCATGGCAGCAGGTCAAGCCCCTTTATTTTTAGTTGCAGGTTCCTTGCAGAGTTTTAGCTGACTTTAGCATCCTCTGGGCTAGTATCTCTGCTCCCTTGGTTGCTGTAGTTTAGCCCCCTCTATTTCCTCCCCAAAACCTTTACTCCTCAGCCGTGCCCTGGCTGATACCTCTTGCAGCCATTTGTTTGCTCTGCAGGCTGCAAGTGAGAAAGAGAGGACTGCAGGTCTGAACCACACCGGAGGGTCCTAGCCCCAGGTTAAAGAAGAATCAGAGACATAGGAAAAAGCAACAAAACTGCTTCTTACAAGAGGCATCTGCAGCAGACAGGGAGGATTCTGGTGACACTGCCCTGGCATTTTTAGGATGCTAAACCTTTGGCACAATTCTCACACCAATCTGATCTGGTTCAACGTGGTTGTGAACTGGAAACCCACTTAGCTAGTGGTGGGAGAATCCTTACCAAACAGTAAACCACTGCTTCCTGGAACAACCACATCATCACCGCATGGCCACAAAGAGAGTGCTTGGGAAGACCTCAGTAGCCAGTCCCGAACAGAGCTGTGACCTGGACCTCTTCATCCGGATGTCTGGATGTACCCTGTGAAATGAAAATACTCAGTAAATCTCTTCCTTGGCATGGATCTGGAAGTCCAGGAAGAAAGATCAAATTGCACCACACACCTTTGGTGCAGACCAGGTCTCACTGACTATAAATTCAGCAGCTGTGTTGGGTTAGAGCAGGTGGCCACAATGAAAATGAACCTCTGCACGAAACTCACCTGGCTGCTGCTGTTAAATGCTGCTCTTCTATCTGAACCAGGTACTGTCCTTAAAATCTTATTATCACTTCATATTATATTTTTACCATTAAATAAATACTTTATTTACTTTAATTTTATTACTTTAAATTACTTTAATATTAATTAATTAAAATTACTTTAATATTAATATTAAATATTACAGGCAGGACTAGTTAATAATAGAAACCAGCTTTCTGGGAAGTCATGGCAGTGGGATCTTCTAATTCAAAGATTCAGGCCAAATCCAGTTCCCAAACTGGAAGTGCTGAAGGACATTGGATTTCTTTCTGTTCTGTGAGTGGAGTAGCTTTGGGGCAGTTGTTCTTCTTCTACCATTCTAGTTTTGAGTTTAAATCTAGTGAAATGTAGAGAGAGAGAGGAAAAGACAGAGCCAGGTGGGAATGTACTTCAGTGCCATGGTCCTTTGAGCTCCAAAGAGCAATAACCCCAACCTTTCCTCAAAATCTTGCTGGCTTGAATGAAAAGCTTCAGTCCTTAATTGGATGTTTAATTATCAGCATGGATCAATTAATACATCTAGTCAATCCCTTGAAAAATGATCAGTCCATGGAGGGTACATGAAGGGATTAGCTCTGTTGGATTGTTTGTAAGGTAAGAGCAAAGGCAATCCAGAGGGAAGGTCGGCCTTAGAACCATAGAATGTTCTAGGCTGGGAGGGACCTCTAGAGGTCCAACCTCCCTACACAACAAGGGGGGATTGTGGAGTCTCCTTCTCTGGAGGTGTTTAAAACCCACCTGGACGTGTTCCTGTGTGACTGGATCTAGGTGATCCTGCTGTGGCAGGGGGACTGGACTGGATGATCTTTTGAGGTCCCTTCCAATCCCTAATGTTCTGTGACTCTGTTTTTCTGTGAAATGAGCATGTCCTTCCAGACGCAGGGACACATCCTGGGAACCACCTCACAGCAGAACATCAAATGATACCTAGCTCTGTGATGTGTTACAGCAATGCTAAAGCTTTCTTGTCATCCACAGCGAGTGGAGCGTGGTGGAACTCCGATGACTCCATATCTCAAAATCAAAACTCCCTGTGGGATAAATTTAAAGAATGGATAAAAGACAAATTTCAACCCAAAGGTAAGAGGGTGGACCATGCTCCTGAGGGTGAACATTCCAGGTACACCTGTAGAACTCTACAGGAGCCAGCTCCAGGTTAACCGGTAATTTCAGCAGCATGGCCAAAGATAACCTACCACGATAGACTGGCTCCTGTAGGCAGCAGAGCTGTGGGAACTGGGCTGAATTAACAACCCAGATTAATTCACTGCTTTGATAGTTGGACTCTTCCAGCCTGAATAATTCTATGATTTGGGCTGTTGTGAAGTTGGCTCCGTCATGGGGCAAGTTTATTTTGGCTCTGGTGAGAATGAAATCCACCTGGACAATGCGCAGTGTAGAGGAACTGAATGTTGTCTTTGGGACCAGCTCCATGCTGGCTGGAGCAAACATGACTGTGGACACCATGAGGATGTCAGTGTCATCTGTTCAGGTGAATCTCTTTGGTTTTTCCTGTTGACTGTAAATACAAGAAACGCTAGAGCAGAGCCTGGCAATCAAACTGCAGCAGAAATGTGCAGGTGGAGGCTCCCTGTGTGATCAAAGGACACAAAGACATCTGGATAAAATCCAAGGCTGGTAGTAGCAAGCACTGGCAGTGGGTGTGAGATGGAACAGAGGAGGTTCCACATCAGTATGGGAAGGAACTTCTTCCCAGTGGGGGTGATGGAACAGGCTTCCCAGGGGGGTTGTGGAGTCTCCTTCTCTGGAGAAGTTTAAAATCTGCCTGGACATGTTCCTGTGCAACTTGATTTAGGTGATCCTGCTGTGTCAGGGGGATTGGACTGGATGATCTTTCAAGGTCCCTTCCAATCCCTAATGATTCTGTGATTCTGAGAGTATAAAAATAGTGAAAAGAAGGCAGTTCAGGACCACTTCAGTCAATATTTGATTGCAGCCTGTTCCCAAGGTAAGAAAGGCCACAAGGTAAGAGGAGGTAGAAGCCCATCAATATGTGAAACAGGCACGTCCGAGTTAAAAATGAAAATTCATGCTCTCACCAGAAAAATCACAGGAATCAAAGTTTGCATTGCTAGAACCAGTTTATTTTGAAGCTGTATAAATAACTGTGATTAAATAGAAGTAATTTGGGGGGGGTTCCTCTACATTCACAGCTGCAGCAAAATCCATGGTTCCACCATCAGGTAAGGCAGAGCTTTTGAGCCAGCAGTCCGTGAGCTCCTCACAGCATCTCTAAATGCTCACAGACTCACTTTTAAATCACAAATCGTGCAGGAACAGCTCCTTGCAGACAGGATTCCTGAAAGGCACCTGCTCTGAATTACTGGTTATTCTCCAAAGTACTAATTATTCCCCAACTGTAACATCACTCCTGATCTTTGGGTTGCTCTCTGGAACTGTATTATCTACTTAATACCTCCACCTTAGTTTCTGACCCCTGATTGTTTTGCTGTTCTGATATAACCATGGAAACCTGAAAGCACAGACTTTGCCCCCCTTTCTTGGGGTTTTAAGTGTTAATTTATAATATCAGCATCCCTGGAATTAATTTAAAAGATGCTTAGGTGTAGTGTTGGGGCATCTGGTTTAGGGGTGAACTTGTAGCGTAGGGTTGGTGGTTGGACTCGATGATCCCAGGGGTCTTTTCCAACCTGGATGATGCCATGACTCTATGAATATCCAGCCACAGAAAAGTGGGTGCTAAAATGTATTTTTCTATAACATGTAGCAAAGAAATGAAAAACAGGTTCCCAAAATCACTCTTCCTCAATACCTGAACCCACAAACCCCCACTGTGGTGTTGCTGTGTATCCTCAACCTCTGTTTCTGTTCCGATGGCAAGTATCTCTGAAGTTCTTTAAAACTGCTGCTGGTCAAGAGAAATCTCAATCGCACTACAAGAAGTCAAGGTCTGGTGCACAAAGCCTGATGTTGGAATTATTTCACCAATGTCCCAGTTCTCACAACTAGTTTTACAGCTCCCTAATGATTTATTTCCTTTAACCTCCAGCATCCTCAGAAGAACCCCAAACGTCTGTCTCAGCATCAACACTTCGCGCGGACAGCACTGCTGTGCCATCTACCCTAGCGCTCCCAACTTCTGCTGGCAAAGGCAAGGGATCAAACCAGACTGCTAATGTCTTGTGTGGGAATGTTGAGTGGTGCGTGGAATTGGTTGAGAGCAGACAGGAGAAGCACTGGGAATTCACTAAATTATGTAGCTCTGCATGTAGTTGCTGTTGGAACAGGCAGTGGTCATCATCGTCTCCATTTTTCGTAAGAAAATTCACATCTGGAATATTGTGCCCGGCTCTAGGCTCCTCAGTTCCAGAAGGACACAGAACTGCTGGAGAGAGTCCAGCACAGAGCCACAAAGATGATGAAAGGAGTGGTTCACCTTCCTGAGGAGGAAAGGCTAAGGGAGCTGGGTCTCTTGAGCTTGCAAAAAAAGGAGACTGAGGGGTGACCCCATTAATGTTGACAGATATGGAAAGGGTGGGTGTCAGGAGGATGGAGCCAGGCTCTGCTCAGTGTCATCTAACGATAGGACAAGGGGCAATGGGTGTGAGCTGGAACAGAGGAGGTTCCACATCAATATGAGAAGGAACTTCTTCCCAAGATCATTAAGTCCAACCATCAACTCAGTGCTGTCATGATCACTAAATCATGTTTTTCTTCACCTTCAATTCCTTTAATAATCTTGCTAAGTTCTCCCCGATTCTGAAATTAGTGCAAATTTAGTTAGAATGGAAATGTTAGAATGGAAATGAGGTGTGTTTCAGCCTGCTAGATGTGCATGGGTGCTTCAGTCTCCTAAGTTCACAGACCCAGAGGGAAGGGCTTCAAGCTTCAACAGAGGAATTTTAGACTGGACTTCAGGAAGAAATTCTTCCTGGAGAGAGCGGTCAGGCGCTGGAATGGGCTGCCCAGGTGGTGGTTGAGTCACCATCCCTGGATGAGTTTAAAAGTCACTTAGATGTGGTGTTGGGGGGTCTGGTTTAGGGGTGACCTTGTAGAGTAGGGTTGATGGTTGGACTTGGTGTTCCCGGGGGTCTTTTCAAACCTGAATGATTCTGTGATTCCATGATAATTACTTCTTGGATGATGTTCTTCCAAATCACACCACTGCAAGTTAAAGAGAACCTTCTTCTCCATGAAGCCTGAAGTCTTAACCATTTCACACATCCTTGACATTCCTTGTCTTTTACACAGTGGTGATTCTGGTTAGTAACATATTTCTCCACCCCCTAGGTACCTCTGCAGATTCCCCCTCTACACCCAGATCCAGCACATCAGAGACAGAACCTGCTCCAGGGACCCTGACCACCCTTGAGGAAGGTGAGGCATGCTCAGAGTCACTTTGGCAGCACAAGATCAACCTCATTCTTTATTTCTCCTAACAAGAGACACTTTGCACCTTCCCAAGTCACTACTGCACCTCCAGCTTTGAAAGACTGCAGCCAGAAATCTCTGTCTTTGTTATTAAATGCTAAATGAAGTTGAAAGTCCTTCTTCCAGCTGTGCATGGATTCGCTGTCCTGCAAAGCCCAAGTCTACTTGCTTTCATCATGATTTCTCCTTGCAGGCAGCTCCAAATGGAGTATCTCTGAGATGGATTGACCCCCTCACGACACCTTGGCTTGAAAAACATCAGGCTGTCAGGAATATGTGCATTTAATGATTGATATCTCTGTGGTTGTAGTTGTAAATACTAAGCAATTCATAAAGCAGAAGCGTTCAGAGCATCATGGTTTTGCTGGTCCAGGACTGATAAGAACTCCAGAAACATTAAGGAGCACAGCCAGGAGTGTGTGTTCATCTCCCTCCGCTGGACCTCTGCGTCTCCAGTGCTTTAGCAGACTGATAACAGAGGTTTTTAATTAATCCTGAGACCTAAAATGAGCCATAACCTCCTGAAATCACTCTTCTGCTTTTAATAACCGTTTCATTTCTCATCCTTACAGCCTCCTCAGGGAGCACAGATGCCTCTCTTGCTCCCACCACCATCACTGAGGAAAGCACAGCAGCAGCAAGCCTGAGCAGGCTGCAGACAGGTAAAGGGCATTTGCACAACATGTTATGGTTATGAGTGTTGGTTAGGAGAGGGTTCTAAACAGCTTCCAGGCTTCCAGGCTTGGCCTTTCTTATCAAGCCAGTCCAGCATAAACAGCAACTCCTGCTCTCTGTCTTGAGGAGTTCTCAGCTCACATTTAGTTTCTTCCAACCTATGGGCCAGGATGTTGTAAGCTCAGCCCAGCAGGCTGAGGATGAGAGAGCTGACTCTCCCTTCCCTCTTCAGAACAGGTCCCACTTGTTCACGGGAGGTAAAGAAATCTAGTAGAGAATTGTTGTCCAGTTTTGAGCACAAGGGAGACATCGAGGTGCTGGAGCAAGTGCAGAGGAGGGCAACAAAGCTGGGGAAGGGCCTGGAGAATAAATCTTACTAGGAGAGATTGAGAGAGTTGGGGGTATTTAGTTTGAGGAAGAGGAGGCTAAGGGGAGACCTCATCGCTCTCTACAACTACAGGTTGGAAAAGACCCTTAGGATCATCAAGTCCAACAATCTACCCTACTCTACAAGGTCACCCCTAAACTAGATCCCCCAACACCACATCTAAGCGACTTTTAAACACATCCAGGGATGGGGACTCAACCACCACCCTGGGCAGCCCATTCCACTGCCTGACCACTCTCTCCATCAAGAATTTCTTCCTGAAGTCCAGTCTAAACCTCCTCTATTGCTGCTTGAAGCCCTTCCCTCTGCTTCTGTCACTAATGACCTGTGAGAAGAGATCAGCACCAACATCTCTACAATGTCCTTTCACGTAGTTGTAGAGAGCGATGAGGTCTCCTCTCCTAACTTTTGTCAATATTACCAAAACATCCCTTTACCTGAGTAATTATTTACTTGAAGTTTTGACTCAAATGACCAGATTTTAGAGACTAAAATCCAACTGTCCTTTTCCTTCAAGGACACAACAAAAATCTCATCAGCAGTCACCAGCTCCAGTTTCCATCAAAGGTGTTTTTATCTAATAATATAGTTAATTAGTTCTTTCCTAGTCCCTTCAGCATCCTGTGAGTCCTTGTCCTTTGTATCCACTTCAGGAAATGGGGGGCCTGAGGCAGTGTCTACACTAGGAATCCTCAGCACAACCCTACAAAGACAAAGTCATAGTTGCAAAATCAATTCTGAATCTAAGTGAGCCAAGGGACAGCCATAGAGTACGGAAAGACAGGATGCAGTGAAGCTGTAATAAGAAGGGAACACGTTGCTTCATTCTCTGGTGGATAAGAAGCCTCAAAATCTAAATTATAAATGTTTAAATAATTTATAAAACAAGTATTTATCATGGTGATCCATGGTGATAGAGACTTGGGTAGAAGTACAAGGGCTGAGCCCTGATTGTTCGTTGAAATCAAGTTTCCTCTGTTTTCACCCTTTCCTAGCAAATGGACAAATCCAGATCATTTTAACCAAAACCTTAATTCTGGTTCATATTCATGTTTGGTTGTTGTTGTTCATTGTCTTTCCTCTGAGCGTCAACAAATGAATCTGTCACAGCAACAAACAACCCGATCACATCTACCCCAGCAACGGACGTCACTGAGCCAGCGACGGACATCACTGTCCCAGTGACAGACATCACCAAACCAGCAACTGACATTGTGGACATCACTGAGCCAGTGACAGACATCACTGTCCCAGTGGCAAACATCACCGAGCCAACCACAGACATCACTGAGCCAGCAACAGACATCGAGGACATCCCCGCCCCAGTGACAGACATCACCAAGCCAGAGACGGACATCGAGAACGTCACTGCCCCAGTGACAGACACCACTGAGCCAACCACGGACATCACCGAGCCAGTGACGGACATCAAGAACGTCACTGCCCCAGTGACAGTCACCACTGAGCCAACCACGGACATGACCGTGCCAGTGACGGACAACGAGGACATGACCGAGCCAGTGACAGACATGACCGAGGCAGTGATGAACATGACCGAGGCAGTGACGGACATGACCGAGGCAGTGACGGACATGACCGAGGCAGTGACGGACATGACCGAGGCAGTGACGGACATGACCGAGGCAGTGACAGACATCGAGGACATCACCGAGGCAGTGACGGACATGACCGAGGCAGTGACGGACATCGAGGACATGACCGAGGCAGTGACGGACATCGAGGACATCACCGAGCCAGTGACGGACATCGAGGACATGACCGAGCCAGTGATGGACATGACCGAGCCAGTGATGGACATGACCGAGCCAGTGATGGACATGACTGAGCCAGTGACAGACATCGAGGACATCACCGAGCCAGTGACAACTCCAGCACCACCCTCTACACGGAGTGAAGGTAAGGAACAGTCAGATACAATCCATGTGCCCTGTGTCTCTGCCCCACATCACCACTTAAGGCACCATTTTGGTCTCAGAAATTCCCTGAGCTGCAAATAGGTGGTTAGAGACAACCCTGGACATACCTCGGATGCTTGTCCTGTTTATATTCCCCTCCTCAGCACCCACGGTCCTCAGTGGGGGAAAATGAACTCAGAGAGAGCTTGGATCCAGGCCTCCTTCTGTTCTGGTTCGTGCTGCTCTGTGTGTGCACCCCTCACCATCATCTTTGTTGGGACAAATCATAATCTGGCTCCTCTTTCCTTACACACCTGATGAGTTTTTACAGATAAGCCGTTCAGATGAATCCATGCAATCTTTTCTTGGGGATTACCAGGGCATTAGACCTATAATTCATGAGATAGGGCCACTTTGCATCAGCTGAGCCTCAACCTTCCTATCCACCATGTGCTGTCCTCTCCTAATGAAGTAGAAATTCATAGCACCAGCAGGCTGCAAACATGGAGTTTGCATGGTGCATGAAGATGCCACCATGGAAGATGACTGCGACATCTCAGAATCACAGAATGTGTTGAGCTGGAAGAGACTTTTTAAGGTCATCTAGTCCATCTCCCCTTGCAGTGAACACAGACATCTCTAACTAGATCAGGTTGTTCAGAGCCCCATCAAGGCTGAACTTGAATGTCTCCAGGGGTGGAGCTTCTACCACCTCTCTGGGTAACCTGTTCCAGTGTTTCACCACCCTCATTGCAAAGAACTTCTTTCTAACATCTAAACTTACCCAGTTCTAGTTACAAACCATTGCCCCTTGTCCTGTCTCTGCACTCCCTTGTGAACAGCCCCTCTCTGGCTTTGCTGTAGCCCCTTCAGATACTGGAAGGCTGTTAGAGGTCTCCCAAAAAATGTGTTGGACCCTGTGTTCAAAGTTCTTTTATTGATGGACACTCTATGTCGTGCCTATAGTCGGTCTTTTAGCTCTCTGTGGACTCTAGGTATAAAAGGAACTGAAGGAAATCCTCTTTAGAAGCCTCTTCAGAACAGTGAAAGCCAAATCCCACCTACACTAAACTCAGCTCTTCCAACCTGCCCGCAGAGCTCATGATTTCCAAGCCTCTTATACTCTTGATTATCTCCCCATTACCTTGATCTCAAATATGCAGTCATGGACTGAGCAGCTGAGGTCCCTTCAGCACCAAGGGCAATAAGTAGCTCCCATATATCACTCTGAGATCAAGACTGAGACGGCACCAGTTAGTTCCCCGTAGCGTTAACACTATCAACTTCCAGTGTTTCCATCATCTCACCATGCCAGGTGTAAGGATGATTTGGCCTTTGGGCATCGATTTGCCTCTTTCCAATGAGCAGTCCTTTCCTCCTGCCCCTACTGGAGTTCAGCTTGATGGGTTTTGGCATTTATTCAGTTGATGAACATGACTTTGAATTCTCGCCGTGTCCTCCAGAGAGCTCACAGATCTTGCCTTGCCTTCTGCCGCTCTATCTGTGCTGTCCTGGCTCCAGTGGCACCCTTGAGGACCCACGGTAGCTGTGGCTGCCTGATTAACACCATCTGCTAGTCCAAGATGCTGCATAGCATGACAAGCAATCACCAAGGCAACTGACAACTCCTCTCTTTGCAACTTTTTTATAACTCTGCTTGTCTTCCACAGCCTTATCTCTGCCCTCAGAAGTTTAGAGCAGTGACTCTGTAGTGGTGGTTCCACAGAGCTGGGATAAGGGTTGAACTCCATGATAGCCAAGGTCTTTTCCAACCTAAATGATCCTATGATTCGATACTCGTGGCAACAGCACTGGAAAGTGTGGATACAGGTTTGCTCTCTGCTCCAGCCATTAAACTTAGTTTGAATTATATTCTCATGTTCAAGCTCCAGGCTCCATCTATAGAATCACAGAACATCAGGGATTGGAAGAACCTCAAAAGATCCCCCAGTCCAATCCCCCTGCCACGGCAGGATCTCCTATACCCGGTTGCACAGTAACATGTCCACGTGGATTTTAAACGTCTCTAGAGACGGAGACTCCACAGCCCCCCTGGGCAGCCCCTTCCAGTGCTCCATCACCCTCATTGGGAAGAGGTTCCTTTTCAGATTGATGTGGAACCTAATCCGTTCCAGCTCACACCCATTGCACCTTGTCCTGTCATTAGGTGCCACTGAGCAGAGCCTGGCTCCATCCTCCTGACACCCACCCTTCACTTATTTATAAACATGAATGAGGCCACCCCTCAGTCTCCTTTTCTCCAGGCTAAAGAGACCCAGCACCCTCAGCCTGTCCTCATCAGGAGGTGTTCCACTCCTTTCATCCTCTTTATGGCTCTGTGCTGGACTCTCTCCAGCAGTTCTTTGTCCTTCTTGAACTGAGTGGCTCATAACTGGAGACAAGATTCCAGATGAGATCTCAGCAGAGCAGAGCAATATGAGAAGGAACTTCTTTGTGATGAGGGTGACAGAGCACTGGAAGCGGCTGCCCAAGGGGGTGGTGGGGTCTCCTTCTCTGGAAACCTTTAAAACCCACCTGGCCGTGTTCCTGTGTGACCTGATCTAGGTGACCCAGCTGTGGTTGGGGGGATTGACTTAGATGATCTTTCAAGGTCCCTTCCAATCATTCTGTGACTGGATTTAGCTAACGTAGCCCCGTTCTAAGTGCTTTATTTAACATCTCTCACCATCACCAGTGAATATTCAATGCCTGGATCATCAGGTTAATTATCTCTTGTGTTACTTAGTCTTTTCTCTTCCACCCTGAAATCATATTTGCCAGTCTTGTAGAAGCTTAGACCTAGGTTTCAGGAAGCGAGCCAAGCCCATCGCTCCCATCTTCTGCAGAAGTAAATGATGATCACGGCACTCAGACGGAAGGAGCTTTGATCATGGTCAGCCACAAAAAGGAATTAAGGAGAAGAGTGTCCACACAGCTCTCGTTCCAGATGGATGTCCATTAGTTGGTTATAAATGGCTGCCTGGTGACAGCAGAATGTCCCAAACTGAAAACCTCGTAATTACTGACCCACCAAGGAGCAAGACAGGTGTGTGTGCTCGGGACAGTTTATGATGCTCACAAACTAGGAGGAACCCAATTATGTTGTCGGTGGTGTCTCTGATTTCTTTCTCTGAAAGAAAAATACACTCCAGGCTCATAAAACTCATTTGGAACTTCAGATCTGTGAAAGCTTTTCCCTCTGAAAGTGAGATAAATGTGTGGAGTGTTCCGTAAGCACCCGGCTCTCTGAAGTGAGACTGCTCTGCACAAGGAGTTCTGCTGCTATTCAGGGGAAGTGCTGCTGGGCCAACCATCTGTTCTGCTGGAGGGCTGGAGAGGATGGGCAGAGAAACTGAGCCAGGCATTAGTCAGAGGAAGAAAAGCAGAAACAGCAACCACAAACCCCAACAGACCCCAGCCAGCCTTGGAAACCAAGGTATCCCAGGAACAGATTGGCTCTGGGGACAACACAACAGTAGAGATCACAGAATCGTTAAGGTTGGAAGAGACCTACAAGGTCATCCAGGCCCACCATGGCCACTAAATCAAGTCCCCCACGGCCATATCTACTCGTGTTCTGAACCCCTCCAGGGACAGCGAGATGAGTGTGATTGCCCTGGTTTTGATTATCTCGTGCTGGTTAGTCAAACAGGCAGAAACCCAGAGATGATGTTATGGAGTGGAAGAAGGAAAAGGTAGGAAAACCTTCCCTTTTGTTGCACAAAATGGGGAGAGATCGCAGCCAGCACGCGGGTGAGGGTCATCTTCCCAGAGAACATTGTGGAAGAGGATCATGTTGATGCTTGTTGGGTGTCGCACGTAGGAAGATGAGTTGAAGCATTTACAGTACCCTACGAGCACTGCAATCCAGGGGAGGATCCTGTCAGCACAGCTAGTGCTGCAGGCTGCCTGCTCCTGCCTGCACTGGGGTGGTGCTTAGCCTGAAGACAGGCTGTGCCACCACCTTGGATAACCACCAGTGACGTGCGATGTCCTCCCCAGCAGATACCTCCGCTCCCGCCCTGCGACTGGCGGATGGCGACGGCCGGTGCTCGGGCCGCGTCGAGCTCTACCACAACGGCAGCTGGGGAACGGTCTGCGATGACTCCTGGGACCTGGCGGACGCCGAGGTGGTGTGCAGGCAGCTGGGCTGTGGAGAAGCTCTGCTAGCTGTGTCTGAAGCCCAGTTCGGTCCAGGATCTGGGACGATCCTCCTCGATGACGTGCACTGCCAAGGGGACGAAGATGACCTGTGGAAGTGCTCCCACAGAGGGACCGCTCTCCATGACTGCCAGCACAAAGAGGATGCCAGCGTCATTTGTGCAGGTACACGAGCAGACCTCTCAATCTCTCGCTTCATGAGCGATGCAACCTTGCCTGCAGCTAAGATCTTGTTGCTCAGCTTGCTCCCATCAGTGGAATCATTTCAGGCCTGGCACCAAGACCTGTGAGGATCGAGGTGGTTTACCCCATTTTTTCCTTGGTCAGTTCAAGCAGGCTTTTTCACACAGGTTTGTGGGTTTAATACTTCATTTTCATTCTCAGATGCTCCTGGCAACCTGGGGATATAATTGTCTGTCTTATTGCTGCCATTTCCTGCTCTATTACCTGACTGCTTTAGCCATAAATACTTGAACCATCATTTTCCACCATCACTGTTATCATAGAATCATAGAACATGTTGGGCTGGAAGGAACTTTTAAAGGTCATCTAGTCCAACCCCACCCCCTACAACAAGCAGGGACAACTTTTAACTAGAGCAAGTTGCTCAGAGTCCTCCTAGTCCTTCATTTCCTATAAATTATGAACTATGGCTAGTAAATCAAATCAGTAGAATTTCCCTTTTCTGTTTCCTTTCCCAGAGCCAGTTACTGCCCTGGTCACCACAGAGCCTGTTCCAATGGGTAAGTTCTCCCTAGATGGTTCTTGCAAACTTTCAGAGCTGATCTATCTTTTATATAGATCCCCTACAGCAAGCAGGGACATCTCTAACCAGAACAGGTTGCCCAGAGCCCCATCCAGCCTGACCCTGAATGGCTCCAGGGATGAGGTCTCCACCACCTCTCTAAGCAGCCTGTTCCAGGGATCCACCACCCTCAGATTCAGTAACTTTTTCCTCATGTCCAGCCTGAATCTCCCCTTTTCCAGCTTCAGATCATGACCCCTCATGCTATCGTTCCCTGCCCTTGTGAACAGTCTTCCCCAGCCTTCAGACAGGCTCCTTTCAGGGACTGGAGTGTCGCTGTAAGGTCTCCCCAGAGCCACCTTCTCTTCAGGCTGAACAACCCCAACTCTCTCAGCCTGTCCTTGTAAGAGAGGTGCTTCAGCCCACTTTGATCATTTTTGTGGCCTCCTCTGGACCCCCTCCAAAGGTCCTTGTGCTTCTTGTGTTGGGGGCTCCAGAGGCAGACACAGGACTCCAGGGGAGGTCTCAAGATGGTTTTGGCACTTTCTGTGCAACGCAGCAACGTTGGCTTTTGCTGTTTGGTAATGGAGGGGGCTGGAAAAGCCACTCCTGAGGCTGCTGGGTGCCCACATGTTTCTCTCTGCTTTTACAAGACATGTCCCTGCGACTGGTGAACGGAGACGACATGTGCTCAGGGCGCCTCGAAGTCTTTCACAACGGGAGCTGGGCCACTGTCTGTGATGACAGCTGGGACCTGAAGGATGCCGAGGTTGTGTGCAGGCAGCTGGGCTGTGGACAGGCTGTCTCAGCCAAATTTGATGCCTTTTATGGGGAAGGCTCTGGGGATATTCTCCTGGACAGCGTGGCGTGTGAAGGGAACGAGCAATCCCTGGAGCAGTGCTCTCACGACGGGCTGGGCAAGCATGACTGCTACCACAAGGAAGATGCTGGTGTTGTCTGTCAAGGTACTGACCTCTCTGATTTATTTAAGGTGGATTAGCTTTCTTAAGTTGCATGCAAGCCAGTGTGGGTGAAAGGAGGTGCTTGGCACAAGGCTAGAAGCATCACAGGCGTGGGGACCCTTGGCAGTGGCCATGAGTGTAGGGTGTGGCTGATGAGAGCCAAGAAGGATGGGCAGGAGCACACTGGTCACAGGTAGGACCAGTCCACAAAGAGTTCATGCATGTGCCAGGACTGTCTCATCATTCCAACAAGGAATGGATCCTCTACCTGGGTCTGGCAGGAGCAGAGAGGGAAATGCCCATAAAGCATTTTCTTTTGAAGTGGACCACCAGTAGGTTTTGGAAGCCCAACCTGGAATCTGCTTCCGGGGCAATGACTATTTGCCCAAGAGCCTCTAAGTAGTTGTGTCAGTTTTACAAATGTGTTTTCTTGTCACTATGAACTTGTACTCCTTTCACAGAGCCACAAAGATGATGAAGGGAGTGGAACATCTTCCTGATGAGGAAAGGCTGAGGGAGCTGTGTCTCTTGAGCTGGGAAAAAAGAAGACTAAGGGGTGACCTCATTCATGTTTAGAAATATGGAAAGTCCTGGAGTCAGGAGGATGGAGCCAGGTTCTGCTCAGTGGCATCTAATGATAGGACAAGGGGCAATGAGTGTGACTTGGAACATAGGAGGTTCCACGTCAATATGAGAAAGAACTTCTTCACAGTGAGGGTGACAGAGCACTGGAAGGGGCTGCTCAGGGGGGTTGTGGAGTCTCCTTCTCTGGGGACGTTTAAAACCCACTTGGACATGTTCCTGTGCAACTGGATCTAGGTGATCCTGCTGTGTTTGGGGGGATTGGACTGGATGATCTTTCAAGGTCCCTTCCAATCCCTAATGTTCTCTGATCCAAGGAATTAGTTTTGATGGTCCTGGCACAAGATGACTCCGGTGTGTCTGGTCCTAGACACCAGTAGAGACTTGCAGACCACTCAGCTGTTTCTGTCCAGGAGAAAGTGAGATCCTACAGGGAAGTGACACTCCTGCTGCCTGCTGTGATGTTGTACTATAATACTATAAGGAGTAGCAGAGACCACAAGACCTTTATGTGTTCCCAGATAAGTGAATAACTCTCCTGCTGTCCCTCTGACCATAGAGGCCAATATTTCCACTTGGGTTTTTATTCACTCAGACCTGCTCGATCCATCCTAGTCCACTCACTGGAAGCCATCTCTCCCCTGATGTCCCAGGAGGATGTACTGCAGCACAAGCCACACTCTGTTGAATATTTGAGTCACTTAGAGAACAAAGTGTTTGTTTCCCAACTAAACCTCTCAAGCTTCTTGTAATTTATTTAATTTAAAGAGGGATTCACAGAATCACTCAATCATCCAGGTTGGAAAAGACCCCTGGGATCATCGAGTCCAACCATCAACCCTACTCTACAAGTTCACCCCTAAACCAGATCCCCCAACACCACATATAAGCATCCTTTAATCTCAACCAGGGATGGGGACACAACCACCACCCTGGGCAGCCCATGCCAGTGCCAAATGGAATTCCAGATGGTTCATCCTCTAGGCTCTGGCAAAATCTGTTGTGGTGGAGCTACTTCACTGCAAACAGCATCCCTGCTGGATTTCAGCCTGGATGTGGAAGCAGGGCAGTAATTATACTGGTCCCCAGTGCTTGTCTCATAGCTGAAGGCATTGATCTGGCTTTCCTTCCTTCTCTTGAAGCTTTTTATTTTCTCTCCTGACAGTCCCTCTGGAGCTGACCACACCTGAAGCAACAGGTATGGGACACCTTGGTGTTGGTTTATTTATCTCAGGTTTAGTCAAACACAACTTACCCCACAGCAGGCAGCTAATTCTCCTGGACTCCAGCAGCACTGAGCCAAAATCTGGGCTCTTGGAGGGGAGAGAATCATTAGCCTTGAAGAAGTCAAGGTACTCAGGTGAACGTGAACTCCTGGTGGGAACACAACCATACCCAGGGTCTCCATCTACACCCCAGGACCATGGAAGTACCACAAGCTGGTTTAGACACAACCCAAATTATGGGGTAAACTGTCACTGGATGGGGATTCTCGTTATCCCAAACCTACCTGCACCTCAACGATGACGTTGTTTTGCTTTGTCAGTCTGTGTTTTGCTCTCGCAGCCCTGGAAAATTTACTGAAGCCTGGTTTTTATTTTCTCTTTGACAGCTCCAGCCGAGACCACGACAGCCGAAGCAGCAGGTAGTTATTTCTGAATAAATAGATGGGAGGCAATGGTTGTAAGCTGGAGCAGAGGAGGTTCCATATAAATATCAGAAGGAACTTCTTCCCAGTGAGGGTGACAGAGCACTGGAAGGGGCTGCCCAGGGGAGTTGTGGAGTCTCCTTCACTGGAGATGTTTAACACCCACCTGGATGTGTTCCTGTACGACTTGGTCTAGGTGATCCTGCTGTGTCAGGGGGATTGGACTAGATGATCTTTCGAGGTCCCTCCCAATCCCTAATGATCCTATGTCTTGGATCAGCCCCTGCAGAGAACACGACCCCTGAAGGAGCAGGTGTGTATGACTTTAGCTTTGCTAGAACCGGTCTAATTCTTGACCCTGGGAGCTAACTACTGACTCCCTCCCAGTTAAGTGTCCTTGCTTTGCTCACACAACAGTCGAACAGCTACTGAAGGGTGGCTTTTCTTTCTCTTTGACAGCCCCAACTGAGCTCACTTCGGCTGGACCAGCAGGTATTTATGTCTGGTGGTTTCTTGTACCGTAGAGTTCATCAGCATCTTTACAATGTGGATGGTGTTTAATTTCATATCTTCTCTTCCCACAGTAAATAACTCAACTTCTCTGGCAGTCCCCACAACTCCTGAAGCAGCTGCCATTACTACTGGTCAGTAACACAGGATAAGTCCACTTTACATCCTCAGTTCTTAACAATCCATAAAGACCATCTAGTCTAACTCCCTGCAGTGAGCAAGGACATCTTCGACTAGAGCAGACTACTCACAGCCCCAGCCAGCCTGGTTTTGAATGTCTTCAAGGATGGGGTTTGTACCACCCCTCTGGGCAACTTGGGACAGTGTCTCACCTCCTTCAGTGTGAAAAATTAGCACTAAGGACAATTTCACTGATAGAAGGCCTCCCTTTACTTTGAAAGCTGAGACAGTTGAGTCAGTGGGAACCACCACGGTATCTGAGTGATGGTATCTGACTGATCTGACGATACTGACCTCTGTTATCTCACTCAAACCTGAGTTTTCTACCATGAGATTCACAAGAAGGACGAGGAGCTGTTAGAGGGTGTCCAGAGGAGACCACAAAAATGATCAAAGGAGTCTGGAGATCAAAGGACAGGCTGAGAGAGTTTGGGTTGTTCAGCCTGAAGAGGATAATTCTCTGGGGAGACCTTATAGCGACCTTCCAGTCCCTGAAAGGGGCTGTCAGGAGGCTGGGGATGACTGCTCACAAGGGTGGTGACACAATAGGATGAGGGGTCATGGTTTGAAGCTGGAAAAAGGGAGATTCAGGGTGGACATGAGGAAAAAGTAGTTGAATCTGTGGGTGATGGATCCCTAATTGATTTCACAGGAGCACAGATCTTCCTCATTCAGTCTGTTCTTCTCTTTCTTTTGCATTAAAAGGCCATCGAGGAACAAACCCAGCACCAACAAACCGAGGTAAGATGTACTCGTTCCTCTTTTGAATGACTCCCCTTAAGGGCAGTGTGTGCTGGGTGAGAGATGTGAGCTGGGAGCTCCTGGTGAGCTAATGGCAGTGGTTATCTGAGGCTGCTATTCAGGGGGACCTGGACAGGCTGGAGAGCTGGGCGGGAGACATTGAATGAACTATAACAAGGGTGAGTGTAGAGTCTGGCATCTGGGCAAGAACAACCCCAGGGACCAGGATAGGTTGGGGACTGACCTGTTGGAGAGCATTGCAGGAGAAAGGGACCTGGGGGTCCTAGTGGACAGCAAGACGACCAAGAGCCAGCAATGTGCCCTTGTGGCCAAAAAGGCCAATGGCATCTTGGGGTGGATCAGAAGGGAAGTGTTTAGCAGAATCAGAGAGGTTCTCCCCCCTCCTCAGCTCTGCCCTGCTGAGACCACCTCTGGAGTGTTGTGTCCAGTTCTGGGCCCTTCAGTTCAAGAAGGACATGGAACTGCTCATGAGAGTCCAGCATAGAGCCACAAAGATGATGAAGGGAGTGGAACATCTCCTTTGTGAGGAAAAGCTGAACGAGCTGGGTCACTTGAGCTTGGAGAAACCGAGGGGTGACCTCATTAATGTCTAGAAATATGTGAGGGGTGGGTGTTAGGAGGATGGAGCCAGGCTCTTCTCAGTGTCTTCTAGTGATGGGACAAGGGGCAAAGGGGGTGAGCTGGAACACAGGAGGTTCCTCATAAATATGAGAAGGAACTTGTTCCCAGTGAGGGTGATGGAGCACTCTAATGGGCTGCCCAGGGTGGTTGTGGAGTCTCCTTCTCTGGAAACCTTTAAAACTCGCCTGGATGTGTTCCTGTGTGACTTTGTCTAGGTGATCCTGCCGTGGCAGGGGGATTGGACGTGTTGATCTTCTGAGATCCCTTCCAATCCCTAACATTCTGTGATTCTGTGGAGGAGAATGGGCTTGCCCAGGCACCCAGGCACCACAAGTTTCTCATATGGGCTGGTGATGCCAACCCTTGGTGGTGTCAAGAGGATGAGCTGGCCCTAGGAGAGAGCAAAGAGCTTTAAAGACCGATAAATTCGAGTCCTTTCCACTCACCTGCTCTTTTCAGGTGTGGCAGCAAGGGTTTGCCAAGCAGACCTGTATTTCACACCTGCTGTGTTTTATTCTCTGCTTACATGTGTTTTATTAACATGGAACTTCTCCTCCAGCAAACATCAATTACCTGCCCACGTACATGCGGCTGATGCTACTAAGACGCTTAAGGGGCCTGTGCCAACCGAGGACACCTGGGATGCAAAATATAAAAATTCAGGGGTAAGTATTTATTTGGGCACATGATGTGTCCCAGCCAGCCTGGGGTACCCTGAACCAGTTTTCACTGGGTTCTGACACCCCTCAAGCATTCTCTTACGACCCAATTCGACTAACCACTCACACCCAACACTACTGGTTCCAAATCACAGTAAAGCTTGAGCAAATGGATTTATTTCTACATCATTTCTCCTGCCTGTCTATTGACCCGAGTGTCTCTGCACTTGGTCTTGTTGGTGTTACTGATCTGTGACACCAGATGATGGTAGGAGGCCATCGAAAACGTGGCAGAGGGGCTGGGATGCTGGCGTTGTCTTGGCTTTATCTTAACTGTCCGGGGGAATCGTTCATGAACAGTCACTAAGACTCTACAAAGTCCTTCTTTCCAGAGCTGGGCTCTCCTATAGTTTGTTTTAATGAAGCGTGAACAATACTTAAGTCCCCAGTAGAATCCCATTCTCTCATTACACTTCAGTTTATACTGTGAACTAACACAAATTAACAAAGTTCTTACACTTCATCCCTCATAAAGGATGAAGCATCTGATCAAAGGGGTTTTCTCCTCTGTGTTCAAGACTGACTGATAGAAGAGTAAGGAAGGACAAGGGACAATGGGGTTGAGCTGGAACACAGGAGGTTCCATATAAATATGAGAAGGAACTTCTCCCAGTGAGGGTGACAGAGCACTGGAACAGGCTGCCCAAGGTGGTTGTGGAGTCTCCTTCACTGGAGATGTTTAAGACCCACCTGGTGGATGTGTTCCTGTGTGACTTGGTCTAGATGATCTTCCTCTGACAGGGGGATTGGACTGGATGATCTTTGGAGGTCACTTTCAATCCCTAATGGTCTGTGATTCTGTGAAAGGGAATTACCATAATGGTGACCACCAGAACAGAATCATAGAATCATCACGGCTGGAATGCACCTCCAGGATCATCAAGTCCAGCCCTCAGCCCAATATCTCCCTAACCCCTAGACCATGGCCTCCCTACAACCTCCTTTAAGGTAGCTGTAGAGAGCAATAAGGTCCGCTCTCAGCCTCCTCTTCTCTAGACTAGATAACCCCAGTTCCATCAGCCACTCCACACAGAGCCTGTTTTCTCTACATCCCACCAGCCTTCTGGAAGACCCTACACCAACGACAGAGGTCAATGTGCAGGGATCAGCTGCCTGATCAGCTCCTGAGGTGGGCCTGGGGTTGACCCCTAAGCCATGTTTCACACACCATGCAAAGGCTGTGGCACAAGACACAAGCTGGTGTCTCCAAATCCTTTATAACGAAGGCATTTGATTTCTTGACTCTCTACGTCAAGAACCATTTCAAAATAATATTTAACAATAAATTTTATTTTTGATATTTTTAATTTTATTTAATTATTATTAAATATTTTAATTAATAATTTCTTTTATGCTTTTTCCTTTCCTCAGATGTGTAAGAGACCCAACCTGTGGAAACTACTACTACGCACGAGGCCAGAGGATCGTCCACTTCCGGTTCCGAGGCGCCACGTACCCACGGGCTTGCCTGCGGTGCAGGGTACCGGCGTGCAGCAGCTACGGCTACCCTTACCTGCACTACCGCAGCTACGTGAGAGGCAAACGAAGTGCAGACGGCAGCATCATCGTTGTTATCACCCCCAAGTAACAACAGCCCAAACCTGCTGCTTCCAACCACAACGCCGTGTTGAGCGCATCTGTACGTGAGCAGCATCGCACAGGTCTGCTGCTGACCTCTCCAAGACACACTATACTCAGGGGTGGACATCTATTTCACTCTGGCCTTGTGTCCCTTAATTTCACATCTTTTTGGATCTGTACTTGTAAAAACATCAATAAATACTGTGACAAGGAGTAACTGAAATTTGCTGGCTGATTTTTGTCCTTGGTTTCCCTCTTGCAATTATTCCAGCTCTTCCCGTTGTACCAAGGAGCTCGAATCACAGAACATTAGGGGTTGGAAGGGACCTTGAAAGATCATCCAGTCCAATCCCCCTGCCACAGCAGCAAGTATGTGTGTGGGTTTAAGGAATGAAAGGCTTTACAGACTAAATGCAAATTTAGCCTTTCCAGCAGCTCAAGGGAACCCAAATCATAGAATCATAGAATCATCATGGCTGGAAAGGACCTCCAGGGTCATCAAGTCCAGCCCTTTCTCCTAGTGCCTAACCACTAGACCATATCCCCAAGCGCAAATGCTGCGCAATGTGGTTACCTAACGCCTCCACATCCAAAGGCAGTACAAGAACATCCTGGTGATGAAGACAACCACACTCAAAATCCTTCAAGTGAGTTCAAAGTCGTAGAGAATTGTTTATGAGGTGGCAGACATCCGAGATTAGAAACACGGGATCACTACAGATGCACCATGGTCCAGTTTGGTCATAAAAAAAGAAGAGTGAAACTTCTGTTTATGCAAAAACAACTGTGAAAACCTTGTTGGGTTTGTAAATTGTAAAAACCTGGGTGTGTTTCAAGAAGCTCTGCACTGCAGTTTGACTTTCCCAGGAAACGTGAAAGCCGCTGTTTGCACAGCTGTGGGGTACACAGGAACCACCTCAGGCCAAGGTCAGGGTAACAGCACATCTGCGGCACTGGCACCACCACTGGCCAGATTTAAAGGTCGGCGTCCATCGCTGCGGTGGAATATATTCTGCATGAGGCCCTTGGAAAGGGGCCTCATGTCTTAGAACAGGCTGCCCAGACAGGGAGGTTGAATTGCCATCCCTGGACGAGTTTCACAGTCATGGAGATCTGGAGCTTAGGGACAGGGTTTAGCAGTGGCCTTAGGACAGCTGGGTTCATGGTTGGACTTGATGATCTTAATCACAGAATCATAGAATCATTAGGGATTGGAAGGGACCTCAAAAGATCTTCTAGTCCAATCCCCCTGCCACAGCAGGATCACCTAGACTAAGTCACACAGGAACACATCCAGGTGGGTTTTAAACATCTCCAGAGAAGGAGACTCCACAGCTCCCCTGGGCAGCTCATTCCAGTGCTCATCTTTTAAATCTCTGACTAATGTGAATCTGACCTTGTTCATCCACCAATGCTTCAACAATAGGAAATTATGATGGTGGGAAAACCCAAGCTCCTGCTGACCAGTGCCAAGGCTGAATCATAGAGTCATAGAGTCATTTATGACTTTAAGGTCATCAAGTCCAACCATCAACCCAACTGCACAACGTCCTCTCAGGAAGTTGCAGACAGTAATAAGGTCTCCCTCAGCCTTCTCCTCTTCACACTAAACAGCCCAACTCCCTCAGCCACTCCTCATGAGGCTTGTTCTCACCAGCCTTGGAATGAGCCTTCCAAGGGAATCTGGTGACCCCTCTCAGGACATTCCTGCCCACACCAACAGACCTGCACAGAGGCTCAATGAAATCAAGTGAAAAATGTGCTTGGAACCTACGTGAGCTGCCAAAGCAGCCAAGTTCACCACACACACCACACAGCAGGAAAAACCAGGCACACCTGCTACTTTCTCATTTCTATCTATTCAAAAGCCACAGTAACAGAGAGATTAAAGCCTCCCTCCGTGACCTGGGGTGCAATACACGAGGGTTATGAAATCACAGGAGGTATAAAAGTGAGAAAAGCCAAAGCTCCTGAGCTGCCACCAACATGCAGGCACTCAGGCAGCTCCTCCTCCTGCCTCTCCTCGCTGCTCTCGCTGAAGACAACGCGATAGAACACACGGGTATGGAAAGCTGCTGACTCTATCACTTATCTCCTCTGTGGGACTGTATTAATTACACAGTAGGTTAGAGGTAGGGGCAGGCAGCTGAAGGGAACAATAAGAAAGCTTTCTCATTACAAGGCACTGCTGCACGATAGCAACAGCTGGATGTGCCTGGAACCAGCTGTTCAAATGCTTTAAATACAAAACAAACTCTGCGATAAGTGACTCTCTGCGGCAAATTTTTAACTTGAGCTTTGATTCTGAAGAGAGTGCAGCCCATAATCACAATTCCTCTTCATTAATTAATCCTGTGTTGGAGGATGCCTATAAGACTGTGTCAGGGGGATTGGACTAGATGATCTTTTGAGGTCCCTTCCAATCCCTAATGATTCTATGACAGGAACACAGCGTTGACTGTTGGGAAATGGTTGACTTTATCCTTTTGCTTCTCCTTTGTTCAGCAGAAAGGAAGAGAGTTGTCTGTTGCCTGATTTGGGGTCACCACTCTGTGCCCAGATCAGCACTTAGTCTGATTAATAATGGCCTCAAGTTGTGCCAGGGGAGGTTTAGGTTGGACATTAGGAAATATTTCTTCCCTGACACAGTGGTCAGGGGCTGGAACAGGCTGCCCAGGGAGGGGGTGGAGTGGCTGTCCCTGGAGGGGCTCAAAAAACACTTAGATGTGGCCCTGGGGGACAGAGTTTAGTGGGCAGGGTGGGGTTGGGCTGATTATTGGACCAGATGATCCGGGAGGGTCTCTTCCAGCCTTAATGATTCCATGACTAATGGTGGGTAGCTACTGTAGGATAGTGAATTATTGCCACCTGGCTGCTCTAGTGGTGCCTGGCTCTAGAGGGATGCAGAGGGAGAGTAGGGCTGACCTTGTAATGCTCTTACAATTGGGAGGTTCTAGACAGGCTGGATCACTTACACTCTTTTTCCTCTGGAGTTCATAGAATCATAAATTCATAGAATCATAGAATCATTAGGGATTGGAAGGGACCTCAAAAGATCATCCAGTCCCCCTGCCACAGCAGGATCACCTACACTAAGTCAACAGGAACACATCCAAGCGAGTTTTAAACGTCTCCAGAGAAGGAGACTCCACAACCACCCTGAGCAGCCCCTTCCAGTGCTGCATCACCCTCACTGGGAAGAAGTTCATTCTCATATTTATATGGAACCTTCTAAGTCCCAGCTCATACCCATTGTCCCTTGTCCTATCACTAGATGACATTGAGCAGAGCCTGGCTCCATCCTCCTGACACCCACCCTTCACATATTTATAGACATTAATGAGATCACTCCTCAGTCTCCAATAACCCTCCTCTATCAAGTTCACCACCAAACCAAGATCTCTAAGCATCATGTCTAAATGATCTTTAAACACCTTGAGGGATAGTGACTCAAGCCCCTCCCTGGGCAACCTGTTCCAAGCCCTGACTGCTCTTTCAGTGAGAAATTTTTTCCTGATGTCCCACCTAACCCTCCCCTGGTGCAGCTTGAGGCCATCTCCCTTTGTGAGGAGTTTTCCCCTAACTCCTCCTTTCTCTGCTACTAGTAAATGAGGATTAAAAGTATCCCCTAATATCATTTTACTATTTGATTCTTCAGATTTCATAAAAAGCAGTAACATAATTAAAAGAAACAGAACCTTATGGATTTCTGCTCCTTGACGGCCGGTCCCAGAGCCTTTGCACAGCCGAGGATGGAATAGTCTCGCGGGAGAGAGCTTGAGAGAGATGCTTGCAAGCTGCTCTTTGTTGTTGCTGTCCTCCAGGAGGTGCCACTCGCTGCGGGGCTTCGCTTCACGAGCTCAACAAATCCCTGAGGATTCAGCTCCACGCGAACGCAAGCTGCGCCTGGCAAATCCAGAGGGACGTAAATCAGACCATCAGGCTCATCTTCTCCTACTTTCAGTAAGTTTTCCCCCCCCAGGTGCTTTTGTACCCTTCCATTCCATTAGAAAACAGAAGAGAAGGAGGTTGCCTCCGAGTGTTTTGTTGTAGTGAACGTGTGCTGTGGGCTCCTGCCGATGAGCTCAGGGAGTTCTCACCGTGTTTGTTCAACAGATTCGCTCCTTCTTCAAGCTGTGAAACAGAAAGTATCAACATTTACGATGGTCCCTCAGCTAGTTCACCTCTTCTTGGACAAATATGCAGCGACACTGATGCGGTCCCAGTGCTTCAGTCATCTTCTGACAGTTTGACTTTCCTAATAAAAACCAGCCCAGCAGCCTTCACACGCAACTTTGTGGTCCACTACTACTTCTTTTCACCAGAATCAAGTAAGTCACTAAATACCGTTTGGAACGCACCGTTCACAAGAACCTTTCCCACTACAGAAAAGTGGGCAACTACAGGAACTCTTTAGTCAGTTCTACTCAATGTCATCTAGCGATAGGACGAGGGGTAATGGGTGTGAGCTGGAGCATAGGAGGTTCCATATAAATATGAGAAGGAACTTCCTCACAGTGAGGGTGACAGAGCAGTGGAAGGGGCTGCCCAGGGGGGTTGTGGAGTCTCCTTCACTGGAGAGGCTTAAGACCTGACTGGATGTGTTCCTGTTGACTTGGTCTAGGTGATGCTGCTGTGGCAGGGGGATTAGACTAGATGATCTTTCGAGGTCCCTTCCAATCCCTAATGTTCTGTGATGCTGTGAAGAAGGCATTAGGGGACTCTACTATGACTTACATTCTTCTACGGAATTTACTCAGAAAATACTCCATTGCTTACCCAAAAGGACCCTAAGCTCAGAGCACAGGTCCCAGAAGTCAGTAAGGTTTTTCATTCAACAAGCTCCTGACTTTTGCTTTAGAAGGTAAGAATAGCTTGGGCAAAACCAGTCTTAGCTTGCAACCAGTTGCTTTGCTTCTTCTGATCAGGGTATTAAGTCATTAAGCTTTTAAAAGCCTCAATTTTACAGATTATCATAGAATCATTATGGATTGGAAGGGACCTCAAAAGATCATCTAGTCCAATCCCCATGCCACAGCAGGACCATCTAGATCCAGTTGCACAGGAACATGTCCAGGCAGATTTTAACCATCTCCAGAGAAGGAGACTCCACAACCCCCTTGGGCAGCCCCTTCCAGGGCTCTGTCACCAATCTATCTCCTTTTCTTTTCAGAAATTGAAAATTGTGGAGGACAATTAACTGGTCCCAATGGGACGTTTACCAGCCCCAACTACCCAGCAGCCTACCCTGAATTCGCCTACTGTGTCTGGCAGATACAAACAGCGAAGCACACCAAGATAAAGTTGCAGTTCCGAGATGTATTGTGAGTAAATGCCCTCGTGCTCTACCTCCCGTTTTATTCTGCTCTCCTATTTCATTCTGTTTCAAGTCGTCACTGTAAACACAAAGGTGGCTGCAAAATTTCAGAACTTCTGTATCTATAAGCTTTCCCTGTATCAGCTGGGACTGTGCATGAAGGAAGATCTGAAGACCAAGGGAATTCAAAGTGCAGTACGTTCTAGAACACTTCCTGAGGTTTTCAGAGCACTGTGTAAGAATTGAGCAGGGAATGTGTAGGATTCTCTAGGAAATCCTTACCCTGACCATGCCCCTCTGAGATGCTCCTCTCCTGTGAGGAAAGGCTGAAGGATTTGGGGCTGCTCAGCCTGGAGAAGTAAAGGCTCTAGGGGTATCTTACAGTAGCCTTCCAGTACCTGAAGGGGCTACAAGGAAGCTTGAGAAGGACTTTTTATGAGGACATCTAGTGACATGATGAGGGCGAATGGTTTCAAGCTGAAAGAGGGGAGATTTAGATTAGATCTTCTGAAGAAACTCCTCCCTGCAAGGGAGCTGAGGCACTGGAACAGGTTGCCCATGGAGGTTGAGAATGCCCTGCCCTTGGAAGTGCTCAAGGCCAGGCTGGACGGGGCTGTAGGAAATCTGATCTGCTGAGAGGTGTCCCTGCCCATGGCAAGGGGTTATAACTAGGTGAGCTAGGTCCCTTCCAACCAAAGCCATCTGATGGTTCTAGGATGAGCTCTGCACAGCTCGGTGTACGTTCTCACCACTCCTGGCCAGGGACAACCTGCTGATTCAGGAACAGAGACAGAATCATAGAATTATTAGAGATTGGAAGGGACCTTGAAAGATCATCCAGTCCAACCCCCCTGCCACAGCAGGATCACCTAGACCAAGTCACACAGGAACACTTCCAGGCGGGTTTTAAATGTTTCCAGTGAAGGAGACTTCACAACCCCCCTGGGCAGCCTGTTCCAGTGCTCTGTCACCCTCACTGTGAGGAAGTTCCTTCTGATGTTTAAATGGAACCTCCTATGCTCCAGCTCACACCCATTGCCCCTCGTCCTATCACTACAGGATGTTGAGAAGAGCCTGCATGAATGTTGCTCTGGAGGTATCCACTCACCCCAGCACAGCTGGAGCTATTCTTTAAGCGTGGCAGGCACCAAGATAAGCCCTTTCTCACGGGAAGAGTGATCAGCCCCTGGACTGGACTGCCCAGGGCAGTGGTGGAGTCCCCATCCCTGCAGGTGTTTAAGGACAGACTGGATGTGGCACTTGGTGCCATGGTCTAGCTGATTGTGGTGATGTTAGGTGACAGGCTGGGCTGGATGACCTTAGAGGTCCTTTCCAGCCTCAGTATTTCTGTGGCTTCCCTGTAATCACTTTTTCTCTGTCTACAGCCTGGAACTAGACCAAAACTGCCAGTTTGACTTTGCAGCAGTCTACGACGGCCTCACCACTAACACTGGTTTAATTGGGAAAATATGTGGTCTTGGCCAGCCCACATTTGAATCTTCTTCAAACACTATGACAGTGGTGCTGTCCACAGACTATGCCAACTCCTACAAGGGATTTTCTGCCCAGTACACCAGTGTTCCACTGCCAGGGCCCGTGGAGCCCGACGGTAAGTACCTGCCAGAGAAACACAACACAGCTTCTTATTCTCATGTGTGATTCATCTCTTTAGTTTGGAGAAGAGGAGACTGAGGGGTGACCTCATTCATACCTATAAATATGTGGCAGGAGGATGGAGCCAGGCTCTGCCCACTGGCATCTAGTGATAGGACAAGGGGCAACGGGTGTGGGTTGGAACAGAGGAGGTTCCACATCAATATGAGAAGAAACTTCTTCCCAGTGAGGGTGACAGCACTGGAACAGGCTGCCCAGGGAAGTTATGGAGTCTCCTTCTCTGGAAACTTTTAAAACCTGCCTGGGCATGTTCCTGTGCAACTGGATCTAGATGATCCTGCTGTGTTTGGGGGGATTGGACTAGATGATCTTTCAAGGTCCCTTCCAATCCCTAATATTCTGTGTTTCTGTGATTCCAGTGCCTGACCACTCTCTCCATCAAGAATTTCTTCTTGATGTCCAGTCTAACCCTCCCCTGTTGGAGCTTGAAGCCCTTCCCTCTGGTTCTGTCACTAATGACCTGTGAGAAGAGACCAGCACCAACATCTCTACAATGTCCTTTCAGACAGTTGTAAAGAGCGATGAGGTCTCCCCTCAGCCTCCCCTTCCTCAAACTAAACAGCCCCAACTCTCTCAATCTCTCCTCATAAGATTTATTCTCCCAGCATCACTCATACATGGCTTTGTTTCCTTAATATTTTTGAAGTCCATGAAATGGTGCCCTGATTCCTGCTTGACCTCAAGAGTGCACGAGCCATCTCAGACAGGCAAACCAAGAACATGGACCTGGTTCAAGGATCAAGTTCAAGAGGGATGAATGCAGAGAGGGGGTTTTTTTTGTGGTAACTTGTTCTGTTCTATGTGTTTACTTCCTTTTCACTTCTTTTTCAATGGCAGCGTTCCTCACCTGCTCTACAGACAGCATGAAAATTGTCCTGAGCAACCCATACCTGGCCTCCCTTGGCTACAAGGAAACTCACCTACAGCTGAATGATCCATCCTGCCGTCCAGTTGTAACAGATTCAGTGATCTTCTCCTTCCCTTTAGGCAGCTGTGGAACAACTAAAAAGGTAAAGGGAGGAAAAAAGAACATGAATAAGCTAAGAATAGCTCATGAGGTTGCACGTGTCCGGTCTTGAAGCAGAAACAACCTTTAAGAGCCTGACATCAATGAGCCTGGCAAAGACAAGCCAGGAGAACCCACACTAATTAACCCCAAACACTCCACTCTCTCTCCAACCCAGGGAGCACAACGTTAGGTGTGTAACTTAAACACTCACGGCGAGGGTACAGCTGGCACCTGTCCTGGAGTGACAAGGGGAACTCCAGGATGTGAAGATCCCCACGAGCTAGATCTTCGTACATAGTTGTGATAAGGGTGACTGAAGCGTAGCTGTGGTACTTTCCACTCCCCACTCAACGCTCCTTAACCTTTTTGCTGCACAAGTTGGGTCAGTGCTTTGGAAAAACAGGAATGTTTTGGTTGTGGTCTGTTTTATATTTCAAAATATAGGTTTAGATTGGATCTTAGGAAGAAGTTCTTTACTGAGAGAGTGGTTGGGCACTGGAACAGGCTGCCCAGGGAAGTGGTGGAGTCCCCATCCTGGAGGTGTTTAAAAAACAAGTAGATCTAGCACTTGAGGGCATGGTCTAGGGGTTAGGGAGATGTTGGGATGAGGGCTGACCTTGATGATCCCGAAGGTAATTTCCAGCCATAATGATTCTATGACATCTTGAGGTAAGTGAGGCCAGGTTTTGTAACTTTACTACAACTGCTTACAAGTGCCCTGCTCTCATAATCACGACTGAGCGCTCCATCCGATTCTTCTCCCAGGATGAAGGCCAGAGCATCACCTACACCAACATCGTATCTATCTCTGCAACCAGTGACATCATCACCCGTCAGAAGAGCATCCAGATCATCGCCAAATGCAAGATGGAGAACAATTCGACTGTAAAAGTTCTTTACATAACGAAAAACAACGTCATCCAGAACATAACCTCTGTGGACAGATACAACGTGAGCATGTCCTTCTACGATTCGGATGCATTCACCAACCCCATTCGTCAGTCCCCATATTATGTAGACTTGAACCAAACTCTTTTTGCTCAAGTCAGTCTTCATTCCACTGACCCAAACCTTTTGGTGTTTGTGGACACCTGCACGGCATCTTCACGAGCTGATTTTGCGTCACTAACGTATGATTTAATCAAAAGTGGGTAAGACAGCAGATTACTTTGTGACTGGTTCCTAACATGTGAAGAACTACCTGGGCAGGCTGGAGAGCTGGGCAGGGAGAAATTTAACAAACTAGAACAAGGGAAGTGTAGAGTCTGGCATCTGGGAGAGAGCAACCCCAGGGACCAGGATAGGTTGGGGACTGACCTGTTGGAGAGCAGAGTAGGAGAAAGGGACCTGAGGGGGTCCTGGTGGACAGCAGGATGACCATGAGCCAGCAATGGGCCCTTGTGGCCAAGAAGGCCAACAGCATCCTGGGGTGGATCAGAAGGGAAGTGGTTAGCAGATCCAGAGAGGTTCTCTTCCCCTTTACTCTGCCCTGCTGAGATCACACCTGGAATCTTGTGTCCAGTTCTGGGCCATGAAGTTCAAGAAGGACACAGAACTGCTGGAGAGAGTCCAGCACAGAGGCACAAAGATGATGAAGGGAATGGAACACCTCCCTTGTGAGGAGAGGCTGAGGGTTCTTGGTCTCTTTAGCTTAGAGAAAAGGAGACTGAGGGGTGACCTGATTAATGTTTATAAATATGTGAAGGGTGAGTGTCAGGAGGATGGAGCCAGGCTCTGCTCAGTGGCAAGACAAGGTGCAATGGGTCTGAGCTGGAACAGAGGAGGTTCCACATCAATCTAAG
Source organism: Rhinopomastus cyanomelas (assembly GCA_013400115.1). NCBI lineage: Eukaryota > Metazoa > Chordata > Aves > Bucerotiformes > Rhinopomastidae > Rhinopomastus > Rhinopomastus cyanomelas. The sequence goes on from VXBP01008693.1 coordinate 46,322, forward strand.
CAGGAACTTCCTCCCAGTGAGGGTGAGAGAGCACTGGAAGGGGCTGACAGGGACGTTGTGCAGTCTTATTCTCTGGAGACATTTAAAACACACGTAGACATGACTGGATCTAGGTGATCCTGCTGTGGCAGGGGCACTGGACTGAATGATCTTTCAAGGTCCCTTCCAATCCCTAAAGTTCTGTGATTCAGCAGAAAAACAAGCACCACATCACACTGGGGGAGGAAAAGCAGCAGGGTGCATCCACACATGAAAAGAACCCTCTAGTTCAGTACTGTGGTTAGAGTTACCAGCATGATCATGTAACAAGAACAGTTATTGTCTGTAGGTGGCTTTAACAGCTCTGCAAATCCCGTTGCAGCTGCAACAAAGACGACACTGTGGTGACCTACCCGCCAGTTGAGCACTACGGAAGATTCAAGTTCAACGCCTTCCGGTTCCTGCGGAGCTCTCCGTCCGTTTATCTCCAGTGTGATGTTCTAATTTGCGACAGCAAAACCTCGGACTCTCGCTGTACCAAAGGCTGCATCTCCAGGCAAAAGAGAGATGTTCCTTCATACACGTGGAAGACTAACACCATAATCGGTCCCATCCGCCTGAGAAGAGAGCTCAGGACTGCTGATCACTCGGGTAAGAGGAACAAACACTCTGAGTAAGCTCTTTCATTACCTTTGTTTCACTAATGAAGTGAGTGAGACACGAGTTCAAAACTACTGCGGCATCAGAGCAACGTGTTCAAGGTTTGTGCTCTGTGAGGTGGACAGCAGGAGGAGGGAAGTGATCGTCCCCCTGTACTCAGCGCAAGTGAGGCCACAGCTCCAGCACTGGGTTCAGTTCTTGGCTCCTCAGCAAAGACACTGAGGTGGTGGAGCGGGTCCAGAGAAGGGCAACAAGGTCAGTGAAGGGTCTGGAGAGCAAACCTGTGAGGAGCAGCTGAAGGAGCTGGGGCTAGTTAGTCTGAAGGAAAGGAGGCTGAGGGGAGACCTTATAGCTGTCTGTAACTACGTGAAACGAGGTTGTAGAGCGGTGGGAGTTCGTCTCTTCTAACAAGTAACAAGAGGAAACAGCCTCAAGCTACCCCAGGGTTAGATTAGATTAGACATAAGGACAAACCTTCTTCCTGAAAAGGGTCATCAGGCCTTAGAACAAGCTGCTCAGGGAGGAGGTTCAATCGCCATCCCTGGACGTGTTTCAAAGTTGTGCAGATGTGGAGCTTAGGGACAGGGTTTAGCAGTGGGTTAATGGGTGGACTTAATAAGCTGGAAGGTCTTTTCCAACCTAAACAAACCCATGATCCTGTGAAGACACACCAGGGCTTAAAGAGAGGCTTTGCATCTCCTATCAGCCCACCTCACTTACCTTTTATTTGTTGGTACTACACATATACCAAATGAACTTACTCCAAGCCAAGTTAAATCCTCGTGGCTTACGTGTGGCCTGAGAAAAGACCAGAACAGCCAAGGGAGCAGAAATGCAAAGCACTGTGGCTTGTGCCACAAGCTTCCTGTTGTCAGGTCTAAGAAATACTTGGCATTAATTATGGTCTTAACACTAAACTGTTCTTCCCTTTTAAAATAGTTATTAACCTTCTTCAACTCCAGCAACATTCTAAACCTGTTCCTGCTGATCTTTGCATCCACACGCTAGACACTGGACACATGTATAATACAAACAGGATTCAAGTGCAGATAGATGACACTGAAAATACTATAAAGCACAAATTAAATATCAGAGTATTGTTTTTACAGACAAATAATTATTTATCTGTAAAAAAGGATCAGTTAGTAAACCTTTAGAAGGGACAGGGCTGGTAACACAAGTTTCTTTCTTACCCATCAGTCCCGTTCCACTGGTAATAACAGCACTGCTTGGCAGAAAGTTGGCTGCACAGATACCCAGATCATTAGGTTTGGAAGGGACCTCCAGGAGTCATCAAGTCCAACGCCCTGCTCAAGCAGGATCATAAAACCAGGCAGGTTACACAGAAATTTATCCCAATGGGACTTAGGAGTCTCCAGAGAAGGAAACTCCACAACCTCCCTAGGCAGTCTGTTCAGTGCTGTGTAACCCTTGCAGTAAAGAAGTTTCTCCTTGTATTGAGATGGAACTTGCTGTGCTCCAACAGACACCCATTGCCCCTTGTCCTATCACAGGGCACAGATGAAGAGAGATTATCTCTTCCTTCTTGACACTCAGCCCTCATGGATTTATAGACAGTGATTAAACCCCCTCCTAAACTTCTCCTCTCCAAGCTGAAAAGTCCCAGATCTCTCAATCTCTCCTCCTAAGGCTGAAAAGTCCCAGATCTCTCAATCTCTCCTCATAAGGCTGAAAAGTCCCAGATCTCTCAATCTCTCCTCATAAGGCAGGTGTTCCAGTCCCCTAATCATCCTCATGGCCCTCCATTCAACTCTCTATCCCTCTTGAACTGGGGAAGCCAGAACCAGACACAATACTCCAGATGTGGCCTCACTAGGGCAGAGTAGAGCGAGAGGAGAACCTCCCTTGATCTGCTAGACAGGCTCTTCTTGATCCATGCCAGGATTCCTTCCACAAGTGCTGTTCCACAGATGCTGCTCCATGCAGCAACACCAAATACATTCACCATTGTGATGCTGTTCTGCACAACTGTTTTATTACAAGTTTATACAACTCTTTGGTTCTACAGATTCAAATTTGCAGCTGATGTGGGTCAGCTCCTCAGCACCAAAGGCGCTTGTCTTTCAACTGAAACGACACGGTACTCAAACCTTTAAACACCCCACTTCATTTCTTTCTCTCCACACAGAATCCCTCAATAAAGCAGAGGCTGAAGAAACACCCAGCCTGCAACAGTACAGCCTCTATGCTCTTTCATTTATGGCTTTAATTTCAAATATCATCATCGCTGCAGCTGTGACACTGATGTATCACAAACGCCAAGCAGGATACAGCTATCAAAAAATCCAGGGCTCATCTTGACTACTTCAAGGTACTTTGAACTTGCATCAGTTTCTGTTGAGATTTGTCACAGAATGAAGTGAGAGGTGGGAAACAACAAAGAAACAACAAAGCACCAATAAACTAACAGCCTTGAAATACAGTGTTTGGAAACACGTATCAACTGGTCTGTGATTAAAACACCAAGCTGTCAGCCTAGTGCTGCATGTGAAACCACTGAGCTGAAACAATGCAGCTACCTCGGGGCGCTTCTTAAGAAGCACCTAAAAACTAATTTGACAGTGAAGGGATTTGTAAAGGGCAAGGTGGGTCCTTTCTTTCCTTAAAAGCAAAGAGATACTTTTCAAGTCACTTTGGAACCGCATCTGGCAGATCAGCTAAGGGACAACATGAAGATGTCTGTTCAAAGCCAATTACTGTCTCTCAAAAAAATCTACTCCCGAGGGTTGCTACCACCAAGATCTGACAGTTTTCACAGAATCACAGAACATTAGGGATTGGAAGGGACCTCAAAAGATCATCCAGTCCAATCCCCCTGCCACAGCAGGAACCCCTAGATCCAGTCATTAGGGATTGGAAGGGACTTCAAAAGATCATCCAGTCCAATCCCCCTGGCCAGAGCAGGATCACCTAGAGCAAGTCACAACGGAACACATCCAGGCGGGTTTCAAAAGATCTGTTTTCCTGGAGAAGGAGGAAATATCAAGTAGACTAGATAAAGATATTAGACTGCACATTAAACACTGCTTGTTGAGTCAACACTTGCTTCCCCATCAACAAAGCATCTTAAGACATCACATGCAACCAATGTCTGCCACACAATTCAGGGGTTTGCCATCAAGATCCTGCACAGTGCCCGTTAAATGGCGCACCCCAGATTTCAAAGAGTAACACACTGAATGAAAAATGAAGCTTGACCTTCCACAAAACAGAGACTTCTGAGTCACAATTTCTACCCCCCTAAATGACAGCACAACTTACCGCAGCAGGTTCAGGTAAATGTGATGCATTAAGACTCCTTCTCTGGCTTAAGGTTGGTGAAAACACAGATCTGTTGCAGTTTGAAAATTAACAGAATTTTCAGATGTATAGATCTGTGCTTTCGCCAAGAACAAGGTGCATTTTGCTTTAAGAGAATCATCCCAGGTACCTGCCCGGGCAGCCATGCAGTTGGTTCCCATCTTGAATCCTGCATCTTAGAAAACAGCAGGGAGAGAGACTGTCATTTCTGCCACTGAGAAAAGCTGGGGCTGCTCAAGTATTGAGGAGAGAAGGAGCCTTGAGAGGCATCTGAGAATTCCTTTATGCTTAGCTGAAGCAAGCTGAAGGACTTGGGCATGAAAGGCAGAGACTGGGTCCTGCATCGAGGGATGCAGTGCAGGTGCTGAGGAATCAGGCCTGCCTGATCAGTGTTTTGCTGGAGAAAGCTGCCCTGAAGAACTGAAGAGTTTTCCAGTCTGGACAGCCGAGGGTACTGATGTCTGCAGATGACAGTGGTGACACAGGAACAGCAGAGAGGGTGGTGGTACCCATCTCTACTTAACTGACATGTTCTTTCCCCAGGTTTCTAATGTAAAAAACCAAGGACCAATACAATAGTGATCTCCCATTGTACTTTTCTCAGAATATGTGATGGCATTTGTGACAGCTTCTAGTTTGTGTGCACTAACTTGCTTAACCATTTCTTCTTCCTGTATACAGTTACAGAGTTAATAAACCCTTTTCCATTTTTCCTAAGCTATCCATTGTCTGGCTAACTCTGAGATCTCACGGAGACCTAACTGCTTTGTTTTCCTTTCCTTCAATTGTGGTCTTGAACCCACCACAAGATCCTACCTACCCCAGCACATTCCACACAAAGTGCCCCCTTAAAAGGAACAACAAATGAAGTACTTACATTTCTTAGGATAATGAAACAGAGAGAAATAACTACCAGTCAGCTACACCAATACCCATTTCAGTTGTTCCTGCACAGCTCAACTGATTTAGGAGGGGGAAAGTGCAACGACAGTGTTATGTATCATTTAAAAAGCTGAGACTCCCAGCTTTGGTGCCTGTACAGCCAGCAAGGGTCTCCAAGAACCCAGGCAGGGGGTCACCTGTCTCTCTACAGCTGACACATCAAAAATCAAGACAAGAGTGAACTGATGACACATAAGTAAAAAGCCAAGCTGTACCTCAGTTTATTTCGAGTACCTTCCCCACTGTTCAAAGTGAAACTAGGAAATTGTGTTTGATACGGCTTCCAGCAGTGCTCTTTAAATAAATAAACCACAAAAGGTGTACAAAATTCTCATGTTTAGGGAAAAAAACACGTGTTCTTACGATCTTCTGTAAACTAGTAAGTGTGTACAACAGTGGATAGAAACAAAATGCAAGTCAACAACACTGAGGTTCTTTACCACTGTAACTCCAGAGATACTAAGCGTTGTGAGCTGTAACTGCCCTTTAAAGTACTTACACTGAAGTCCTAAATCTCTACCCTTCTACCTCTCTCCATTAGAGAACCCTTCGTTGGAATCATAGTGCACCTGTGAGATCCCATTTGGCTTTGAGTTCTGAACTAAGTCCATTAAGAGAACCATTTTGTTATCTATATGTGCCTGAAGAGCCTGGATTTGGCGATCGATATAGTCCATCAGTTTTCTCTCCATCAGATCCATGTTTTTTGAGATGATCTTTTCCAAATAGGAGCAAATAGGCTGTTGTTCTACTCTGTGAAAAGAGAAAAGAGTAGGTATAACAAACACTTTACTCTTTTTTATTTAAAATACCCAACATTTCCCAGTTTAGTCTCTAGGTTGCTGCTAGTGGAGCAAAATGAACTGATATTCTTTTTCCCCTCAATAAAAACGAACCTGCCCAAAAGCTGCTGACTGAACTGTGCAGCTCACACTGACTGATTAATTCACAAAACACACATTTACTTCCCCTCCCAGCACCATAGGGACTGCACAGCCCAGAGTGCAGCAGGAATTCATTTCCATTTCGGGTCTGTCCCTCAGTGAAAGGGTGGAGGAGGCTGTGTGTGTCTATTTTATACCTGGCAGAGGGTCACAGAATTACTGAGGCTTGAAAAGATCTGAGTGATGCTGCTGTGGCACAAGGACTGGACTGGACTGGACAATCTTTCGAGGTCCATTCCAATCCCTAATGTTCTGATTCTTTTAAATGGCAAATCTCCTTTGTTAGAGAATAAACTTTAGAATATGAACTAAATAATGCACTTTCCTAGGAGCTGAAGATATTCAGGCTCTTTCAGACACCTGATTCCTACACCTGGATTCCTACCTCTCACCATTTCCACTACTGTTCCTTAGGTTTGGAACTGGGAGCATCACTACCACCTAATCAAGTTTGCACTGTAAACATGAAAAAACAAGAAGGGACACGAAAGATGGGTAGGATGAGAAACACAAGTAAACAGAAAGGTGACACAGGACGAAAAAGGAAGTAGTAAAAAATTAAGAGGTAGAAGTAGTCACAATGAAAATGTAGTAACAGACAAGAAAGACAAATGACTTGTATGTGAAACCACAGAAACATGTTTTAAAATCATAAAAGGTGAAATGGAGGCAGAAGAGACAAGACAACAGCAATGACAAATGTTCTGGTCTCTTCCTAAACTCCTGCATTCAAGCAGCTCATCTGAAAAGTTCTAATCACGTCCATCACCCCTCGGCCTTCAAACCCACATATTTTAAGACACCGCCTTCAAATCCACCTACGTAAAGATTCACTACTGCTGTTACTGGGAATAAAATGCTAACATTATGATAAAAGGAGTAGAACACCTCCTTTATGAGGAAAGGCTGAGGGAGCTGGATCTCTTCAGCTTGGAGAAAAGGAGACCCAGTAATATAAAGATTACTCATGAATGTTTATAAATATGTGTAGGGTGGGTGTCAGGAGGATGGAGCCAGCCTCTGCTCAGGGGCATCTAATGATAGGACAAGGGGCAATGGGTGTGAGCTGGAATAGAGGAGGTTCCACATCAATATGAGAAACAACTTCTACATGGTGAGGGTGACAGAGCACGGGAACGGGCTGCCCAGGGGGGTTGTGGAGTCTCCTTATCTGGAAACACTTAAAACTCGCCTGGATGTGTTCCTGTGCCACCTGGTCTAGGTGATCCTGCTGTGGCAGGAGGATTGCACTGGATGATCTTTCAATGTCCCTTTCAATCCCTGATGTTCTGTGATTTATCTTTTAAAACGTGTCCATAAATACACACTGCTGCTTTAATAAACGTCCCAAAGTTAACTCACCCAACGCGCTCAACGCCTTCCTCTTTAGTCACCACCTTTTTACCAAGACGCCTGTCGCCGTCTTTTAGCCGAAGATGATTTACCTGACTACATAAGTTCTGAAGGAAAGGAAGCAGCACCTGGGGATTAGCTACACTTGGGATTCCACTTGCTTGTTCCAGCACACGCAAAGATCCCATGACCGTGACATCATTTTTGAGGTCAGCCGTGCTTTGCTGGCTAGAAAGTCTTTCAGACTCCAAAGCACTTCCTCGCTCAGGTATCTGCGTGTTCAGACTGTGATTTCCTCGTAAGTCTCCGCACGCTGTCCCACTCGTTACACGGTTTTTAGCAGGGGCAGGTTCACTGTCTGATCGATTTAGCGACGTCTGAACAGCTGCACTGCACAATCCATCCACTGCATGGTTGCCTCCAATGTCTGAATTTTTGCCAAAGATCCAGTTCAGTCTGTCTCCAAGAGGTAAACTGTTCTGATGGGAAAACAACACAAATATAACACAGGTATTAAAATGTAGTAGAAATACTACAACAGTAACAGCAGGTATTTCACAACTCAGCATGCCACTAGCATGTTGTCAATATTTTACAAGTAGATCTGAATGATATTCTTTGGGCAGTTATTGTCCTTGTACATATTATCCCTTAATTATCTTGTCAGATCCTAAGCAAGAAGAGTTCTAACAACTTCATTTTCGACCCAATGCTGAACATTATTAGCATCCAGCAGATTCAGCTGACATATCCTACTTTTCAGGAGTAGGATCCAAATCAAACAAACACACTGTAAGATGCTTTTAATAACCACTGATGAACTAGCCCGCTGCCCTACACCCCTAACATTACAGGGAACATGCCCACCACCCCTGACAAGAGGAGAGTAGAAGCTTAAAATGATGATGTGTGGAGTTGCTAACTCTGGACTTGATGCATGCACAGTGATTCCTTGAGTAGTCAGTCTTGATTCACTGGGCTCATTTAAAGGTGGCTAAACCAGATTTAAAATGAAAAACAATCAATCTGTGATTCACTAAATCAGTTTAGAACATGCTTAACTGTTACAGAAAGCTAAGATCAGAGATCTCTACTGTTTATGGCAAAAGACAATGACTCACTTTCTGCTGACACCGGACCATGTCCATGAGCTGCTGAGCACCTGGAGACAACTTGGATCCCATCGATTCCATGATAGTCTGCACTCTGTCTAGATCTATGCTCGAGCCTAGTGGAGGAAAATCAGTTGCTAGTTTTGCTGACACCGTTTTCACCTCTACGATTATTTTACTGATGAGCACTCTCTGTTTCTCACCAATGGAGAGCAGCTATCGCAAGAGAGAAAGAAATACTTTAGTTAGGAAAAAAACAACTGTGGGAATGCATGGGACAATGTGTCATTCTTTAAGCCTTGGGGAAAACAAGGCTGAACTGTTTTTTGGAGAAATTAAGCTGATTTCTCCGTGCTATTTGTCTTCAAAAAATTCTGAGCCTGAGGTGCCTGCATGACCACACAGCTCAATCAGGCCTTGATTTTCTAAGCACTCCAGAGCAGAAGCCATGCAGACCTTCTTAAGATCATTTAACAGCATCAGTTAACAGTTCTAATTATGCAGGAACTGTTTATTATCTGCAGTTTATCTCATTTATGAAATTTCTTTTGTCCTCTGTTTTCTCTCTCTCACTCAAATATTAAGTCCTCATAAAAACAGTGATACAAATTTAGAAGAAGCCAGCTATCAAGGCAAAGTATCAGGTGATGGACTGTTAAGTTACCAAGTGCACAAGCACAGCAGCTTGACTAACACAAATGCAATTTAGTCACTGAAGTGATTAAAAAGGCAAATTAAACAATTCTGATTGACTCCCTACCTTAATTTTACAGGAGGCCGTCGGGCATTCGAACTTAAGGTACTTTCTGTATAAAGTAACCTCTTCACTTTCGCTAGAAAAATAAAATAAATGAGCTTTGAAATCACAACAGAAAGTTCATTTCTCTTTAGCAGAAGTATTTTACATTTGGAAGGATTTAGAAAAGAAACAAGACTGAGTGGAACTTATTTCTGATGTCATGCTGGAGAGAGTCTGGTGCAGAGCCATGAAGATGATGAAGGGAGTGGAACATCTCCCTGATGAGGAGAGGCTGAGGGAGCTGGGTCTCTTGAGCTTGGAGAAGAGGAGACCGAGAGGTGACCTCATTAATGTCTATAAATATGTGAAGGGTGGGTGTCAGGAGGATGGAACCAGGCTCTGCTGTCATCTAATGATAGGACATGTGGTAATGGGTGTGAGCTGGAACAGAGGAGGTTTCACAGCAACATGAGAAGTAACTTCTTCCCAGTGAGGGTGACAGAGCACTGGAATGGGAGATGGTGGAGTCTCCTTCTCTGGAGACATTTAAAACTCGCCTGGATATGTTCCTGTTTGACTTGATCTAGGGGATCCTGCTGTGGCAGAGGGATTGGATTAGATGATCTTTTGAGGTTCCTTTCAATCTTAATGTTCTGTGATTCTGTGGTACAGCACCCTCAATGCCACGCAACTTGTAATCTTAGTGGATACAGCAAGATATGACAGAACTTTATGGGATATGTGTAAAATAGATTTGTATGTGGACATACATTCTCTAGCAGGGAAGCTTCTGAGGTTCAGAGTGTTACTCACATATCTTCCCTACGGCGCTCAGTGGGCTGCATTCATTTAGCTAATTAAGCTGCAGATGTGCCACATAATGACATAAAAACAGAAAACGGTGCTTTAATTCCACAGGCTAAACACAGAAGGGGAAAACAATACCTTCTTTTTTCTACTTTCTCTCTTGTTCTTCATCTTGAGCTGTGTATCAGTAAGACAAGAGATCTTTTGATAAACATCAGCTAAAAGAGTTCTGCTGAAGATGTGAGCTGATCTGTTCTCCACAAAGATTCAAATTATCCAAGAAAGTCACTCATGTCCTAACTTTTCCTGTAGTCTTCAGAACAGGAAAGACATCTTCATAGAAAAGGTCATCAGGCCTTGGAACAGGCTGCTCAGGAAAAGGGCTGAATTGCCATCCCCAGATGTGTTTCAAAGTCGTGGAGCTCTGGAGCTCAGGGACAGGGTTTAACGGTGGCCTTGGGACAGCTGGGTTCATGGTTGCACTGAATGATCTTACAGGTCTTTTCCAACCAGAATGATTCTAAATGACTCTATAACTGCAGCTCTAGCTCTACCATAAAGGCAACATCTGTGCAGGTCCTGTGAAAGGTAACCAGGGCTGTCCCAGGAAATGAAGCACCTGCACCCATCCACCAGCTCTGTACAGACATTCAAGAAAGCCCAGAGTGGGCGACATTCACGGTGCAGACCTCTGCTCTCTCCTACCAGGACCACCTCAAACAGCGTGGCTGGTCAGGGAGGACCCAGGAGCAGCCCCCTACTCACCCCGGTGTGCAGGCAGGGCCCAGGCTGTGTCCGCGGCCGGTGCCGCAATACTCCTCCCGCACATAGACCTCCATGTTGCGGGCCTCGCTCACGACACCCACCGACACCATCTCGGTGCCTGCGGCCGGGCCGCACCGCAGCTCCAGCTCGCAGAGCTCCGTGCTCCTGCCGTCCGCCCGCCGCTCCACCACCACGGCCTCGGTGCTGCGGGGGGAAGGAAGGCCGGACAGAGACACGTCAACCACGCTGGGCCCCTTCCCGCACCCCCAACCCAGATCCCCCCGGCCGGGCCCTCACCTGCTCTCGCCGCAGTCCGCCCCCCGCCGCACGCAGAGCGCCCGAGCCAGGCTGTAGGGCAGCGCGCAGGGCCAGGAGCAGTGCGCTGACACCCCGGGGGAAGCTCCCATCGGTGCCTCGCTCGCCTCATCGCCGCCGCTCGCCATCGCGGAGCCGCGGCTGGAAGCCCCCGCCCCGGTGACCCGCGGCGGCGCCTGCGCGGAGCGGCCGGGCGGGGTCTGCGCTTGCGCGGGGAGGGAATCGCGACCGGGGCTCCTGGACTACGCCGGGGCTCGCAGAGCCACCGGTTAGCGGCCGATGTTCTGCGCTACTTCGGCTCTTGGGAGGAGATCCCGGCACCCACCCCGCGTTCCGCTTCCGACAGGGAGCGCCGGCGGCTTGAAATAACCGCCGCGGTGTGGGCAAAGCCCTTTTTCTTAGTAAAGGTCTCCCGGGGCGACGAAAGCGCCTTAAAAGCGTGTTAGAGAGGCACAGAATCCCTGGAAAAGATCAAGTCCAACACTCAGCTCATCACTGCCAGGTCACCGCTAAACTGTGTCCCTAAGCACCAGCTCCACACCTCGCTTAAAGCCCTCCAGGGATGGTGACTCCACCACTGCCCTGGGCAGCCAGTTCCAGCGTTTGATTACCCTTTCAATGAAGAAATTCTTTCTAACAGCCAGCCGAAACCTCCCCTGCTGCAGCTTGCAGCCGTTTCCTCTGCTCCTGTCACTTGCCAGCAGAGGCTGAGCCCCTCCTATCTACAACCTCCTTTCAGGCAGCTGTAGAGAGCATGAAGATCTTCCTTCAGCCTCCTTTTCTGCAGGATAAACACCCCTTCTCAAGGAAAGAGTTTCCTGACACACTCCTCACAGGACGCCTGCTCCAGATCCTTTACAAACCTCATTGCCCTTCTCCGGACCTGCTCCAGCAGCTCAGTATCTTTCTTGCAGTGAGGGTCTCAGAACCAAACACAACACATGTCCATGCTGTTTGATAAAATAACATCTGGAGTGACAGAATCCTCTCTTCCCAGTTGCATGCAAATGGTGTAGCACATAGTAGCAGAGAGACTATAAATAAAATATTGGGTTCATTTAATTTTCAGTAGGGTCCCAGCTTCAGGAGTCAAGGAAAGCTGCTCCTGGTGCTGCAGCAGAGACATAAACCCGGGGACTGTGGATATGATTCTATGATTCAATGAGTCTATTCTGTGGTTCTCCATCAAGTCCGTCCCCTTGGGAGAAGAAAGATGGAAAACAACGAGCTGAAACGTCAAAGATTGTTTTATACCACAGTTAAACATCATTTCTGCTGGCGGCAGTATTTTATATTGCTAATCTTAATATGATCTCGCTGCGGTCTCGAAGCCCTTTGGAACGAACCAGTTTGATCCTGGCATGTATCGCTGCTCCTGCTCCAATCAGCATTTAAGAATGTGCTGCTTTCTGTTTGCCTTAAGCGGTCCAACCAGTTTTTTCTCAACCCCAATGGACTGAATTTTACTTCCCGTTCCCTTAGCAGACATCCAGTATCCGAGTGCTTTTTCTGTTGTTTACCGACAAAGCAGATGGTGGTCATTCTCCTAGTTATCCAGCTTGAAGCAGCTAAGAACCAGGTACTCCTCATCTGCTTGGCTACTTGTAAGTAGTTTCTCCAGGAAATCAGGTCATGTTAAGACACAGCCTATTCTGGTTTACTTTTGGACTATCTCTGACTGCAAAACCTTTTGGGATAAGAGGTAAGCTCTCAGGTTTTTGTTACATATTCATACAGCTTCTTCACATCTCCTTGTAGCCTCTGGTTCTGATGGTAATGATGCACCCCTTTCAAATCAAGTCAGTAAAGGACGTACAAGAAGATTTCTTCTTCAGTCACACGAGGAGAATTCCTTCAGTTTTGCTTTAGTTCCTCATTACCTCATTCCTGTTTATGACTTGGCTTCAGATTTTAGATTTTGATGATTCCTGGAATATGTTTGTAAATACTTGAAGGGTGGGTGTCAGGGAGATAGAGCCAGGCGCTTCTGAGTATCATCTAATGATGGGACAAGGGGCACAGGTGTGAGCTGGAACATAGGAAGTTCCACATCAATAAGAGAAGGAACTTTTTCCCAGTGAGGGTGACAGAGCCCTGGAAGGGGTTGCCCAGGGGGGTTGTGGAGTCTCCTCCTCTGGAGATGTTTAAAACCCACCTGGATATATTCCTGTGCGACTGGATCTAGGTGGTCCAGCTCTGGCAGGGAGATTGGACTGGGTGATCTTTTGAGGTCACTTCCAATCCCTAATGTTGTGTGATTCTGTGAATATTTCATAGATAATTATGTTTTAATGACATTTCCTGAAAACTCTAATTCTTAGAACTGCATTTCCACTGTTAGTTCCACATACACTGAACTCATGAAATTGAACGAATTTTGTGATTTAGATGATAGAAGTAATGAAGACTGAGGGCAAAGTCAGAAGTGACTACTGAGTGTCAGTATTCTTTGCCAAACTGTTTGCTGAGAGCAGCTTCCAACTTGACTTGCAACAGTGGTCTTTAGCATTAAAGAAATGCTGCCTGCACCTTGCTGTTAAAAAAACTGATGTTATCTCATAGGTAGAGATCGTGATTACACTGAAGAATCCTCCTCCTTGCTTTGAATGACTGATTCTGAGTCTTCTTTACAAGAATTAATTTCTTCCACAGAAATGTGGGAGGCTGGGTGTGACTTTGTGCTACTCTGAATGAGAAAAAAATCTCATTGTCTCCTTATGAAAGAACAGTCTAAGAAGGAAGAAACCACTTTTATGGTTAAACCCCATGTTATTTCCAATTCTGTAACCTGTGGTTGTGCATCTGTTGGTCAAAGTCAACACTCAAACCAGACTCATGAGCAGACAGGAAAAACAAGATTAATTCCAGTTCACACAACTTTAAAACCTGTCACTGGAGATTGTTTTTGTCTTTATAAAACTGTTTACCTGAAACCAGACACTTGTCAAACTTCTTATCTTCAGCTTCCTGCATTAGCGTGATGCTCTGGAGATAATTCTGATCAATCCTGAAAGGCTACAAACCGTTTGTAAAGGTCTGACTGTTGCTGGAACAAACACAATGTGGCATTAGGCAAGGGCAGGAGGCAGTGTGGTGATTCAGGGGAACGGGAAAATGCAGGGAGGTTACGGAGTCTCGTTCTCTGGAGACATTTAAAACCTGCTGAGATATGTTCCTGTGTGACTGGATCTGGGTGATCCTGTTGTGGTGGTGGGATTGGACTAGATGATCTTTTGAGGTCCCTTCCAATCTCTACTGTTCTGTGATTCTGTAAATACCGGTAAAGGGATTCAAGTGGAAGAAGAGGGATGAAGGGGAAGATGATTTAATCAAGGAAAGGACAGAAGGAAGCAGAAAGAGGAGCAAGAGGGAGAAGCTAGATAGTAGCTAGAAGGCAAAACCACAATGAATGGCTCTGTAACCAGTATAAAAACATTCCCCAGAGTATTTAGGGACTGACTTTAATCTTTTGGAGATGCACTGTTCTCCAACTGTCTAGCAAGTTCTGAAACATCCTGTCAAAGCTGGATCCACTATTCAAAATAATTGTAGTAAAGGTCGTAGAGAGCCCTGCTGTAGGTTTGCAGATCAACACAGGCTTCCTGGTATCAGACGGATGATTTCACAAAGCTGGAAGGAACTTAATTGTATTTGCAGAGTTGATTTTATCTGGCAGGTACTTCAGAAATTAGTGTGAAGGGAACAGATGGCTGGAGAGAGGAGGTAGCTGCACACATTTCTTGTGGTGCATGAGGTTGAAAGTGTAGGTCATAGAAGAAAAATGTCTCAAAACCAATAACCAAAGTTACTAATTCAGACTGTGTGAGAATTAAGATTGTGTGGAAATCATCTGATTGCTTTTTCTTTGTGTGGTCCAGAAGACCCCACTGTGCAGATGTCCTTCTCCTTTCCGATTCTTCAGACATTTCAAACTTTGTTTTTAGGTGGATCTTCCAAACACACATCCAGGCTTCCTGCTTTTGAAATAGTCATTCCTCAAAACGTGACAGGCAGAGAGAAGCATCACACACTTTTTCATGAGGTTTGTTATTCCATCTGATTTTGTCTTCTGGTCTTGCTGTTACGCCCAGTACTGCCCAGTGTTACACGCACAAACACACAGCATGTTGTCCATATCTTTGTGAAGAAATGTGCCCCACTCCATCTATCAGATTTGCAGCACTTTCAACTAGTTTTGACTAGATTTGTTTGACAAAAGTCTGTGGTTACACTTTGAAAGGTGCTGAAAGACAGCACCTTACAAACTTCTAGTTCTGTTAGCAAGTTTGTAAGACAGAAGTGAGAGGGAGCATGAAGAATATTTCCATTTCCTTCGAGACAGATTAGAACTTGAGCTAACATCCATTTTATGTTCTTTCACTCATTGTACCTGTAATTCCAGAAGATTTCAGCCATGTAGCACCTAAAGGGCTGATGCTCACTGTGTAGAATTATCCTGCAGAGTTGCACAGTTGAAATCAATGAGCTAAAAGAGAAAGATCTGAGCCTTAATTCTTCAGTTCTGAGGTAACTTACCTTTGTGCTACATATAGACTCCATTTACTCAAGTAACTGTTAATTAATTAGTCATCTTTGTGCAAACCCATTAAGGAAAGAAAGGATCCGTGAGTCATTCATCCAGAGATTTACATAGGGAGTGTCAGGATACCTGATGGGGCACTGGGGCAAAGAGGACACACATGGGTTGTGCCCTTCTGTCTTCTCCAGGAAAATGTGAATGTTAGTAGATTTTAAATGTTCCATAGGAAAGATTGTAGAGTGTGCTGCTGGGGCTTTGAAAGAGAGAGGAGGTGAGGATTAGGAATGTGTTTTTGGTAGTTACTTACAACATACGTAGCTGTTGGGCCTCTCTTCTCAATAAAACATGTAGTGGGCACAACTGAGTAGAAAATAACCTAATGAAGTGATATCTGTTCTGTTTTCAGGAGCTTCCAGGTGACTGTCTTTCCTACTCAGTTAAAACCAGAAATGGAACATATCTCCTAAAACTGAAGAAAAATAAGTATGTCATAGAGTGCTCTAAGGAATCCCACCAACTCAGGAATGAATTCCATTTATATACTTGTATACTGAAAAAAATCACAAGAAGCTATTTAAATGGCAGATTGCAAAGTGACCCTGTTAAATAGTTGCTCTGTTTTGGTACTGGATTGCAAATAGAGGGGGAAAAATGTCCTAGTTATGAAGAAATTGATTTTTATCACTGTTTTATAAATAGCACAAGTTTTGGGAAGATCTTGTGGAATATAATCCGCTTTTCATTAGCAGGAGGGGAGGGTTGTTAGCTGTGTTGTGTTTGAAGATACTTGCCTGTTACCATTGCTCCTCACTGCTGAGCCTGTAATAGTCCAGACTCTGATGCCACACAGTCTACTCAGATCCTACTCGATGGGCATTTTAGCTAAAATATTTCAAATGATATTTTCCAACTAAACAATTCAATTTTAAGGCATTTTATTTCATGTCTGTGGATTTTAAGGCCAGGCTGGATGGAGCTCTGGGCAACCTACTCTAGTGAAAGGTGTAACTGCCTACGGCAGTGTGGTTGGAACTAGATGATCTCTGAGGTCCCTTCCAACCTAAACCATTCAGTTTAGCTTGAGTGCTGCTAATGAGATGCAGTACACACTAAGATTCTTCACAGGATCATACAGAATAACCGAACATTAGGAAGGGACCTTGAAGGATCATCTAGTCCAACGTCTCTGCCAGAGACTTATTTCTTGCTCTCTAGACTGTTAAAAGAGTGTTAGTTACTTTTTGTTTCCAGAAAGCTTGTTAGCGAAGACTTTCTGCTGTATACATACGGGGAAAACGGGAAACTGGAGGCAACACCATCACAAAATGAGGTAGTGTACATCATGAACTTCCCCCTTGTGTCAGAGCTTCCTCCAGCCAGAGAAGCCAAGCAGCCAATTTTTATGAGCTGAAGACCCTTTTAGCAGTTTGATAGAGCTGGGGACAACAAGAGTGTGGATGCAGCCAAGTGTAGCTTCAAAGCAAAAGTGAATGCACAAATAATAAAGGTTCTACAGAAGGAAAGTGTATTAGCTGGGAAAGAGGGTTTTTTGAGTTTTCACTTTAGCCACTGGAACATTTACTGGCTGTCTTGTGAGGGAATGGGCTGTTTAACATGACGGAGCATCACTGTTGCCCAAGGTGTGAAAGGAGATGCCAGGAGATTGTGCCAAGACTGAATCTGATCTACCTGATTAAGTCACCTTTACATAATAGGCATAATAGGTTGTTTTTTTAGAAGCAAAAGGGACCCAATCTTATTGTAGGTATTCACATCAAGTGATACTTTACTCAAGGAAGGTGGAAGTTGCTTTTAGAGTAAGGAACTCTGCACATTTCTAACAGCTAGACTTAATGTCATGCAAATAACATTAAGCCAACTGTGTCCTGGGCTGCAGCAACAGCAGCAGGGACAGTTGGTCCAGGGAAGTGATTCTCCCCCTCTACTCTGCACTGGTGAGACCCCACGTGGAGTTCTGGGTCCAGTTCTGGAGTCTCCAACATCAGAAGCACATAGAGCTCCTGGAAGGTGTCCAGAGGAGAGCAACTCAAATCATCAGAGTACTGGAGCACCTCTGCTCTGAGGACAGGCTGAGCAAGCTGGGGTTGTTCAGCCTGGAGAAAAGGAGGCTCCTAGGTGACCTTTGAGCAGCTTTCCAGTCTCTGAAGGTGGCTACAAGAAAGCTGAGGGTGGACTTTTGACATGGATGCGTAATGAGAAGACAAGGGGAAAGGGTTCCAGACTTGAAGAGGGGACATTGAGGTTGGACATGAGGAACCAATTCTTTGCTGTGAGTGTTCTGAGATGCTGGAACAGGTTGCCCAAGGCAGTTGTGGCTGCCCCATCCCTGACAGTGTTGAAGGGCAGGTTGGCTGGGGCCCTGAGTAACCTGTTCTAGTCAAGGTGTCCCTGCCTGTGCAGGGGTGTAGGAAAGAGATGATCTTTAATGTCCCTTCCAACTGTGGCCACTCTATGCTTCTGTGAAATAAAGAAGTTAGCTAGAAAATGAGTTTACATTTGAAGTCAACAGCCTTGTTTTGTTGCATTTCAGACACACTGTCATTACCACGGCACTGTTGAAGGATTCGCTGACTCCACACTTGCTCTCAGCACGTGCGATGGCCTTAGGTATTTATTTGAGGACAATTCGTTGTGTGGTACCAAAGTAACAGTTTAAAAACCTGTTGCTACTCATCATACAGGTGGAGAGAAAACACTGTCCTGCCTTGCCCATGTATTTTCTTTAACATTTTGCCTTTTGAGGAAGCTGAAGCTCCTTATAGGTTTTATAGTTTCCCTGAGCTACCATTTTTTAACCCTAAAGGAGCCCTTTTGCATCAGCTCTGTACCCCCAAATCCAGACCCATATAGCAGCAATTTGGCTTTCTGACTAGTTCAAGGAGCCCAAGCTTGTGTATGATTATTTTAAATAATATTATGGTTCATATATAACCACAATATTTCATATATTAGAATATTCATGAAGTTATTAATAAGTGACCTTTGCATCCCGCTGGGCATTTGAAGTTACCCCCTGTGTTAAGATAATTTAAGAGAATTTATTTCAATGTAGTGACATAGTTACAGCTTTTAAGTGTCCAGCTGTCATTCTCTCCCTTCGTCATAACCATGAGAGAAAATGTGTGCAATAACTTTTCATTGTTTGTGATTATTAGAGGAATTCTCTACATTGATGGCAAATGGTTTGGAATGGAGCCGCTCAACCCATCCAGCACATTTGAGCATGTGTTTTACCAGCTAGGAGATATGCAGGATATTCCCTTCCAGTGCGGTGTGCTGAACAGCAGCCTTCACCACGAGGAGATGTTTGTGGAGCAGCCTGTGGAATATGCAGTTTTATCAAACAGGACCTCTAGCAGGGAAAAGCTCCAGAGGGTAAATACCTTTCCGTTCCTCTCTTGGCTCCAAGCCTTCTCCTCAGTCTGCTCTAGCAGCCAAGGGGTTGCAGAGTTCCTGCTTTGGTAGGTTCATTGCCTTCTTGCCTTCATTTTCATGAACCCCAGACTGGTGGGAGTACATCTGAGGGAATCCTGAAACAAGAACAGCACAATGGGAACATAACAAAGCTTGAAGCAATCCTTCAAAGCAGAGAAGTGGAGCTCTGCTCCAGGCAGCCATTCTGTTCGTGGACACCAGTGTCTGAATTACCAACATACAGCTGTTTATGTGGAAGTCTAAAGCAAATTAACAGGCCACATTAAAAAATGCAGCATTGCTTTATAAATCCATGAAATTAAAATCATAAGAAAGATAAGGAATAGCCCTTGATCTCATGAATCATCTTGTGCTTTCTAATTTACAGGAGAAGCGAGCTGTCCTGCCTCAGAAAAGCTACGTGGAACTATTTGTGGTTGTGGATAACAACAGGGTAAGATTTCAGCCAATACCACATACCTTTTATTAAACCATTAAATGTTGTCTTTGATATTCTCATATGATCCTTTGCAGTTTTTGATGAAGATGTCTGATCCCGCTGCAGTGCAAAAGGAAACAGTTGAGCTGATCAATTACGTTGACGGGGTAGGTCTGATAAGTTGCTGAGATTCAGTAGCTTCCACTTCATCATGGTTTTCAATAGACCAGCTCACACAGTAAACCTGAACAAGTATCATGGAATCATCAAGGTAGGAAAAGATCTTCAAGATCACCAAGCCCAACCATCCACCCTACAACCCCGAAACACTAAACCATCTCCTGAAACATCATGTCTGCCTGTTTTTTGAACCCCTTCAGGGACAGTGCCTCCACCCCTTCCCTGGGCAGCCTGTTCCAAGGCCTCCCCACTCTTTCTGGGGAAAAAAGTTTCTCCTAAGATCCAGTCTGAACCTCCTCTGGCACAACTTGACCCCATATCCTCTTGGGAGGCAAACACCCACCTCACTACAACCTATGTATTTGGAAGTTCTACAGCATTTTACAACACACTTAGGGCATCTCACAAATCTATGCACAAGTCTTACAGAGGTGCAGACAGAGGGAGAGGTGCAAGATGTTTTTCAAATCACTTCTCTGTGCTCCCAGACTTTGGTTGCTTCAGGAACATGTGAGGTCTCCAGTAGGTTTTAAATTTCCAGGAAGAGTATTACTCATTATATAATTTATTTTTAATTAATCTGTGAACAATTCCATTAGCTCACTGATCATCTGTCCCCAGTTTCTCCTCAAGATAATTAGCTAAGGAGATGAATGAACGTTGTCCTTCCAAACTCTCCAACTGAACGTTATATCTAGGTACCTTCATGAAGTAGATTGCCTTGTCATATATTATTTCCTTACATAAACTGTTAATTAATCAATAAAACAAAAGTTCAGCTGAATGTTTACAGCAGTAGTGTTGTTATCTTTCACAGTTCAGATGAAACAGACTGATGGACAGTGATTATGTATTTTGCAGATGTATAGAGCATTGAACATCCAGATTGTTCTGGTTGGTCTAGAGATCTGGACAGATACAAACCACATATCTGTAATGGATGGCTCAGCTGGAGATGTACTCGGTAGATTTGTTTCTTGGAGGCAGAATGATCTTCTCAAAAGATCAAGAAATGATGCTGGCCATCTCATAATGTAAGTGTTCATTCAGTGGGATAACTAGCCATCCTGCCAGGATTGTTTACATATATGGGTTGTGGGTGAGTTGTATGAATGAAAATGTAACTGGACTAAAATTCACTCACCTTCCAAACTCTTTTACTCTGGTAAAATTAAAGGAAACTATAATGAATTCTTTACAGAAAATCAACTCCAAGGGGCTCTGCTTGAGCAGTGGGGTTGGACCAGATGACCTGTAGAGATCCCTTCCAACCTCAGCTAGTCTGATTCTGTGAACTCTGAAGCACTGGCACAGCAGATCTAGGTGACTGGTTATTATTTTCAAGAACTGTCATTCAGATGTTCATTATTTATTACACTGAAACCCTGACATTTCATATGGTGATCAATTTCTTCTTGACTTCAAGAAGATCAATTTTTGTCTTGCAATATTTGCTTCAATGCCACCACATAATCACAGAACACTAGGGATTGGAAGGAACCTTGAAAGATCATCCAGTCCTTAGGGATTGGAAGGCACCTCAAAACATCATCTGCTTCAATCCCCCTATCTATCAGTATCTTTCAGTAGAAATCATGACCTTTCAGTCCATTTTTCAACAGCACCTTTAAACTGCTTGTGTTGCAGAGGGAGAAAGTCATATGGAGGATCTATTGGAATGGCTTTTGTGGGTACTGTCTGCTCACCAGTCCAAGCAGGGTCAATCAGCACTGTAAGTACATAATGTTATGGGTTTTAGAAGAAACTAGGACAGGGATAGAGTGGCAGCTGAAAAACTGGAGGCTTTTCCCCACTGTAAAGCCTTATGTGTATTTGTATAATTCTGATTTCTCACTCCATCAGATTCCAGTCCATTTGGCTGATTTAGTCCTGAAGTAGTTTTTTAATCACCTTTTGTAATTCATCTAGTCCAAGGTTGCATAAGAAAAACCCATCCTATACCACTGAAGTTCATAAACACAGTGGGTTTGGGATGGGAATGTGGCTACAAAATGATAGGTTGGGGGTTTTTTTCACATGGATGGGCAGTGAATATAATGCAAACTACTCTCAAATGTCTGGAATTCTCCTCAATGAGGCTGTCAAAGGACAAGAATCGTTAAATTGACAAAATTGGCCATAAACTGGGTTTTATTCCTTCATCATTGGGGCAGAATCGTCTCTCCAGGGCTCCTGTCCCTACAATATGGGAGCCACCAGATCATGGACATTCTCACATCAGATTCTGTTCTTTAACAGTCTTTACATTTTTGTCTTTGAAGGCTCCACTGCATGAGTGTCATGACTGATTAACCATGTCATTAGTCAGATTGTGATCCTAATAGAGGGAGCAGAAAGATCCGAATGGAAGACCAGAATCTGGCCCTCCTGAACAAAATGGGGAAAAACTGTCTGTTCTTGCTGCTTTCTGCTTTGCAATACAATTCAGTATCCTGTCTTCATAGCCTCTGAGAAACTTGGGGCTTGAATAAGTCAGTAGGCAGCAACATAAAGTCTTTAGTTTTATACTTCTTTTAACACTGATTCTTTTTGTTAGTTGGATCATAACAATATGTTACGTCACGCTACAGTAGTTGCACATGAACTGGGGCATAACCTCGGCATGAAACACGATGATAAAAGATGTCCTGGGTCCTACATTATGCACAGCACAGATAAGTAAGTCTTCCAGTTGGTTTATTTTAATAATTGTTTTTTATCTGCAGTGACTGTGCCCTGTAAGGTGTGAAAGTCTCATGAAGAACTTTAGTCTGAAAAGTTTCATAGAATGGCCAGGGGTGGAAGGGACCTTAAAGATCATCTAGTTCCAACCCCCCTGCACAGGCAGGGACACCTTGACTAGAACAGGTTACTCAGGGCCCCAGCCAACCTGCCCTTTGACACTGCCAGGGATGGGGCAGCCACAACTGCCTTGGGCAACCTGCTCCAGCATCTCAGCACACTCACAAGAAAGGACTGGTTCCTCACATCCAATCTCTCACCTTCAGGTCTGGAACCCTTTCTCCTTGTCTTCTTGCTACCACCTGAGTCAGCTTTCTTATAACCCCTTTCTTTCAGACACTGGAAAGCTGCTCTAAGGTCACCTGGGAGCCTCCTTTGCACCAGGCTGAACAACCCCAGCTTTCTCAGCCTGTCCTCAGAGGGGAGCTGCTCCAGCCCTCTGATGATTTGAATTGCTGTCCTCTAGACACCTTCCAGGACCTCTGTGTCCCTTCTGATGTTTGGGATTCCCTCAGTGTCCTTTTCTCCAAGCTCAAGAGACCCAGCTCCCCCAACCTTTGTCTTCCTCATTCCAGACAAGGAATTTCTAGGGTCTCTTTTTTACATGACACCAAAATGGAGAACCTGATGATCGCATTTTCTTTCTTTTACTTGTGTTTATGTTATAGATAGGATTTTAAAATACATTTATAGGTTTTTTAACTTCTAGTGCTGGACTCTAATGCAAAATAAAGCAAAAATTAAATATCTCATTATCTCCTAGTAGAACTCAATGTTTCTTTAGCATAGGTTTACAATCTTTGAAGGGCTTAAGTTGTTCTTTTTCCTCTCTTTTAAAAACATGTATAATAAAGAAATCATGTTTATGCTTTCCAGTGGATCCAGGAATTTTAGCACCTGCAGTGCTGATGATTTTGAGAATCTTATTCTGAATGGAGGTGGGAACTGCCTTAAAAATCCTCCCAAAACAAGTAATGTTTACAAGGAACCCGTCTGCGGTAACAATGTGGTTGATAACAATGAAGAATGCGACTGTGGCAAACCAGAGGTAATGAGAGAAACCCAGCTGGATACTTGCTCTGTAACACTGACCTTTTGGTATAACTGATTTGCTTTAAGATCTGAGGAGCTGTCCCTGTAAATTTACATTTTTGCAAGTGATATGAAGTTAAATTTTATTACAAGGCTAAAATACTTTCATTTTATATGAACTCGGTTAGGGGCCACAGGACTTCATAGAATCTTAAGGCAGTGGCTAAGAAAGAAGAGCACTTCTGTGCAGACTTTGAGGAAATACCACTGGGGTTTTTTGTGTTATTAGCAACTTGGATGTTTTTGTTAAGTAAGAGACTTCTTGTCTTTGGAGGACTTACAGGCTTCCCAACTGTAACCCTTAAACTTCACCCACAACAAAATTGCTTTGGTTGGTCCTGTCTTCTTTGCCAGACTGTTCCTCAAGGAATGGGATATACTGACTGAAGTGCTAAGAACTGAGGTTGACACATGGGTGATATCTTTTTCCTATGAGAGATAACCAGTGTCCAGGTTCTCGTGGGGGAGTATGGAGAAGGAGACTCCCCTGGCTGCCTTCCTATAGGCAGGCAACTTTGAGAGACAATCTGCAGTAAGTGGCAACAGGTGTTTTGCTTCAGGAGGAAATTGTTCAAGCAGCAGCACAGTATAAAAGACAGACTGCTGGCAGAGAGACTCCCTGAAGGGAATACAGGTATGCTGCTTGTCTTAACAGGAGTTGTGCTCTTTGTGGACAGGCTGCTGCTGATAATGGACTTAACCTGGTGGGCTGTAAGTTTAGCAGATAGTAGATTTGGGTGGATATTGCTTTTGTTACAGTTACAGACTTTCTTGTTACATCTGGGTTTTCCTTCTGGATGTTTCTGGTCTGAGGTAGTTTCTTTGCCTCTCTATGGTCATGAGTTGTGTAATGGGTTATATAAACTTATCCTTGCAATGTGCAGAATCCAATAGTGAACTGTATTTTCTGTTTATGGCTCTGCTGCTTGGGATGTGCTACAGCCTTGTCAAAACACTGACCTATTCTTCAAAAAAAAAAGGTGTCTCAAAACAGACACTAATGAAATGAAAGGCTGGCAGCACTCCTTTGTTCTAAGTCATCAGAAGATATGGCCTGAAGCTGCACCAGTGGAGAGTTAAGTTGGATGTTAGGAAGCAGTTCCTTGTGGAAAGGGTGGTCAGACATTGGAATGGACTGCCCAGGGCAATAGTAGAGTCCCCATCCCTGCAGGTATTTAAGGACAGGCTGGAAGTGGCACTTAGTACCCTGGTCTAGCTGATTGTGGTGATGTTAGGTCATAGGCTGGGATGGATGAGCTCAGAGGTCTTTCCCAGCCTCAATGATCCTGTGATACTGACATTGAACTGCTGGTGCAGTGGAAAAATAAGATGAGGGGAGGTAAGTTGCATTTAGAAACCAGTGTGTTCTGCTTCCTTTAGTGTCTCTTTAAAGAACAAACTTATCCCATGTTCCTGTGTTACAACACATCAACACTGACTTTCTGATGACCTCTAGTGAATAACTACAGCTAGACTGTTAGAGCAGGAAATTTCAACCTCAGTGTGCAAGAGGCATAGTACAGTGTGCTTGAAGTTTGGTTTGTTCCTATGTGTGGTCTGATGAGTACTTCCCTAGCTACATATTGAGGTAAAATCAATGTCTCCTTGTCCATTGCTGTTCTTCAGGAATGCACTAACCCTTGCTGTGATGCTGCAACCTGCAAGCTCACATCTGGATCACAATGTGCTCAGGGACTGTGCTGCAAGAATTGCAAGGTGAGCTATGCTTAGTTAAGCTACGCTGATGCTGTTGACTAGTAGTTTTAATGTCTTAAGAGAGTATCATTGTACTCTTGATCTATTTTTGCATTATCAAACTGTATCACGAGTTGAGAACATGTAAGCTGACAATTTATATCCAGCACTTCTTCCCCAGTAGCTAAGAAATGAAGCACCATCTCTGCATCATCTCTCAGAGGAGGCAGGAGGGATGAGGGGACTCCATAGCAGTGATTTCCTTTAGACAACAGAAAGCTTCTGCAAAGTTTTTAAGAGCTGGCTACTCAATTTATTCTTGTGTAAGGATTTGTACAATCTACCCAAGTCCTCTGCCAGCTCAGCTCATAAACTTCATGGCAACACAGTATGAAACCAAGGGAAGTTTTGGGTTAGAATCCATTAGGTACTGATCTGAAAATAAATATTTAATCTTCCTTAAAATCACAAAAGGTTCCCATTTGTTTCTGCTGTGGCAGGGGGATTGGACTAGATGATCTTTTGAGGTCCCTTCCAATCCCTGATGATTCAGGAGGCTGGTAAGGCCAGTGGTTTACTGGGTTATACGAGAAATAGCAGGAGTAGGGATGTGGTTACCTCCTCATAATGGTGAGGCCACACCTCAAGTACTGGTTCTGTTTTGAGCACCTCAATATAAAAGAGACATTCAGGGGCTGGAGCAGGTCCAGAGAAGGGCAATAAGGTTGGAGAAGAGTCTGGACAACAAACCTTGTGAGGAGCAGTTGAGGGAGCTGGGGCTGGTTAGCCTGAAGAAAAGGAGGCTGAAGGGAGACCTTATTGCTATCTATAGCTGCCTGAAAGGAGGGTGTAGAGAGGTGGGGGTTAGTCTCTTCTCCCAAGTAACAAGTGATAGGACAAGAGGAAAAGGCCTCAAGTTGCACCAGGGGAAGTTGAAATTTGGCATTAGGAAAAATTCCTTGATGGAAATTTCAGGCCTTGGAACAGGCTGCCCGAGGAGGGGGTTGAATCACCATCCCTGGATGTGTTTCAAAGTCATGCAACACTAGAGCTTAGGGACTGGATTTAGCAGTGGCCTTGGGACAGTTGAGTTCGTGGTTGGCCTCAATGATGTTGAAGGTCTTTTCCAGCCTAGACAATACTATGATTCAGTACAAAATACTACATTACACTTGATCTTAGCCAAAAGGCTGAGAAGTGATTCTATACATAAAAGTAGGGTGATTTTCCTTTCTGGTTCTAGTTTGAAGTGGCAGGAGCAGAGTGCAGATCCAAAATGGATTTCTGTGATCTGCCAGAATACTGCAATGGGAGCAACCCCTATTGTCCAGAGGATGTTTACATCATGAATGGTTTCCCATGTGACAACATGAAGGCGTACTGCTACTATGGAGTCTGCCAGAGTTTTGATTCACAGTGTGAATCTATATATGGAAAAGGTATGTTGAGTATTTTGGCTTGCAGCCTCCTAATTTTTTCAAGTGACAGAGGCTTTAGTCTCCTAATAAAGTGAGAAAGAAATATGGGGAATATCTATGACTGTGTAGTGGGTGACACAGATGCACTATGTTTCCACACAGGGGCACGAAAAGCACCTGATATATGCTTTGAAAAAGCAAATATTAAAGGAGATAGGTTTGGAAACTGTGGAATGAAAGGTGGAGTCTACAAGAAATGTCCTGTTCAGTAAGTCACCAGCAGAGCTCACCCAAAAATACTCAATGAATTTGGCTATAAACTCTTAGAGCATGAGCTATAAATCACTATTTCCTTGAAATGCAAGTTTAAAAGTTTGGCTAGATGGAGCATTTGCACCAATACTCAGGTTTGGGGGTTTTTTTCTGTTTACCTTGTGTCTGAGTGTTGTTTGTTCAATGCAGGCACAGTCTGTGTGGCAAGCTCCAGTGCACGTCTGTTAGTCTTCACAATCTTCCTGCTTGGAGTGTTGTCAATAACGCATCTGGGGTTTTGTGTTGGTCTTCTGACTTTGACTTGGGATCAGACATCCCTGATCCTGCTCAAGTTCATGAAGGGACAGCCTGTGGAGAGAAGAAGGTAAGATGAATCATAGCAGCACTGCAAGAATATGTTGGTCCCTCAAGAGGGACTTTCTATGAGGGATACTAGTGATAGGACAAGGAGGATGGTTTCAAGCTAAAAGAAGAGAGATTTAGATCAGATCTTGGGAAGAAATTCCTTCCTGTGAAGGTACTGAGGCACTGGAAGAGGTTACCCAGGGAATGTGTGGCTGCTCCATCCCTGGAAGGGTTCAAGGCCAGGTTGAATGGGGCTCTGGGCAACCTGGTCTGGTGAGAGGTGTCCCTGCCCATGGCAGGGGGTTGGAATTGGATGAGCTCTGAGGTCCCTTCTGATCCAATTCATTCTGTGATTCAAAGAATATATTCAGCCAACTGGAAAGTGTGTAACTTTCAAAAGCATTACAGGGTTCTCTTGTTTGCCTTCATAGAATTTAAAACTGGCTTTTTCAGATACACAGATAAAATTGTTTAGCCCTTCAAAAACTAGGGATACTACAAATCAATCAACTGCAGTATCAGTTGTGCAAATTGCTCCATCAAAATGCATCCAGAGAACTTAAAGTACAGCAATAAAATCATGAAGTACCCAATGTTCCATCAGCCCTTTGTCTGAAGGTGAAAGCTGCAGACTTCTACACAAATGAGGGTAGTGAAACAAAGAGGACTTGTCCAGAAAGGTGGTGGAGACCCTATCCCCTGGGGCATTCAAGGTCAGGATGGATGATGCTCTGAGCAACCAGTGTATTACATGATTCCATTACGCCAAACACATTTATAGAGTATATTTATAAAAAGATGGGATTTTTTTTTAAAGCTTTGTGTTTGAAAGACACTAATTCTTTTTCCCAGGCCTGTGTGGATTTTGCATGTGTGGATGCAAGTCATCTGGGCTACAGCTGTGATGTAAAGCAGAAATGTCATGGTAACGGGGTGAGTAGATGGTTATTTCTGTGCCCTGTTGTTAGAAGATAGGGATTTGGCACCTGACTTCAGGAAAGCATTTGACACATGCTCCCACAGCATCCTTGCAGCTAAACTGAGGAAGTGTGGTCTGGATGATCAGGTAGTGAGGTGGATTGTGAACTGGCTGCAGGATAGAAGCCACCAGAGAGTAGTGGTCAATGGGACAGTCTAGCTGGAGGCTGTATCTAGTGGAGTCCCTCAAGGGTTGGTACTGAGACCAGTCCTAGTCAATCTAGTCATTAATGACTTGGATAAGGGAGTAGAGTGCTCTGGCAGCAAGTTTGCTGATGACACAAAGCTGAGTGATGTTGCTGATGCCCCAGCAGGCTGTGCTGCCATTCAGAGGGACCTGGACAAGCTTGAGAGTTGGGCAGGGAGAAACCTCATGAACTATAACAAGGGAAGGGTAGAGTCTGGCATGGGGGTGAGAACAACCCCAGGGACCAGGATAGGCTGAGGACTAACCTGCTGGAGAACAATGTAGGAGAAAGGGATCTGGGGGTCCCAGTGGACAGTAGGATGGCCAGGAGTCAGCAATGGGCCCTTGTGGCCAAGGAGGCCAATGGCATCCTGGGGAGGATCAGAAGGAAGGTGGTTAGTAGATTGAGAAAGGTTCTTCCCCTCTACTCTGTCCTGGTGAGACATCTGGAATATTGTGTCCAGTTTTGGGCCCTCAGTTCAAGAAGGAAAAAACTGCTGGAGAGAGTCCAGCACAGAGCCACAAAGATGATGGAAGGAGTGGAACTTCTCCCTGATGAGAAAAGGCTGAGGGAGCTGGGTCTCTTTAGCTTGGAAAAAAGGAGACTGAGGGGTGACGTCATTCATGTTTATAAATATGTGAAAGGTGAGTGTCAGGAGGATGGAGCCAGGCTCTGCGTAGTGTCATCCAATGACAGGACAAGGGGCAGTGGGTGTAAGCTGGAACATAAGAGGTTCCACATCAGTATGAGAAGGAACTTCTTGCCAGTGAGAGTCATGGAGCCATGAAAGGAGCTGCCCAGGGAGGTTGTGGAGCCTCCTTCTCTGGACGTGTTTAAAACACACCTGGACATGTTCCTGTGCGACTTGGTCTAGGTGATCCTGCTGTGTCAGGGGGATTGGACTGGATGATTTTTCAAGGTCCCTTCCAATCCCTAGTGTTGCTGTGATTCTGTGATAAAAGCAACCACCAGCCAGATGGCTTTGGGTTTATTTTCTGATGTCTGTTTAAAGCTAAGCCCACTTTCTTGTCTGTAATTGATGTTGCTGGTACATTGTTAAAACCCCTTAGCACTGACAGTGGACATTTAGAAAATTCCCTAGGGAAATTCAGATATTACTGAGCTGTAGAATTAAAGGAAAATATTCCTCTAAGGAGGATAATCTGACTCCTGGTTTGTCTCTGTACATGAAGAATCAAGATGGAGTGTAAAGGTTGTAAAACCAAGAAGTTATTTGGACTACAATCTATTGTAGGCAAAGAAGAGATTTGTAGATTAACATAAACAACTTTGGTAAAGGATGAACTCATGCTATCAGTATCACTTGGTGTTTTGGGATGATAATATAGAGGGGGGAGCTTGTTCCCAGTTAACACTTGATGGATTTCTATGCAATACTACTTGTTTCCACATGCAGTTCTTAATCTGTGACTGAGTCAAAGTGGACCCTTCAAGAAAGGTGCTGCTCCCTTGACTAACCCTCGTTGTATTGACCGTAGGTGTGTAACAACAACGGGAACTGCCACTGCGATGCAGGATGGGCACCTCCCTTCTGTAACCAGTCGGGCTATGGTGGCAGCATTGACAGTGGTCCACCTCACATCGGTAGGATACTCAAACTGGCTTTTCCCTGTCTTTGCTTACGTGCAAAGCCCATCTCTGTTAGCTTTGTGAGGCCAAAAGGAAATCTGTATTTTAGTAAATTTTGCTAAACTCCTACTTCAGGAAAGGGAAAACATGTTTTGTATTTATTGAAGGCTTAAGAAGCTGAGGAGGATGTGCAGCTCAGCTGTGGGGAAGCAAATACAGAATGAATGTCTGCTTTGCGTTCTAGAAAGCTATATGAATGTGTTGGCAGTCTTAAAAGCTGTGAAAAGATTTGTGGAGAAGGTATGAATATCATACAACAACGAAGTGGGGAAGGCAGAAAGAACCAATGAGGGCATCAGGTTAAATCCTGCTTTTTTGATCATAGTATTTTATCAATTTCCACTAATTTTCTAGTTTTATTTTATAATAACTTGAAGATTTCTGTGTAAAACCCCTTTCTGTTGTTAAAAACAACACAATGCCTTTAACAGGAGGCTAACTGTCTGTCTTGACTTCAATTCTGTTTCTCTAGATACATCACTTCGGGATGGTCTGCTTATTTTTTTCCTCCTGGTGTTGCCAGTAGTCATCATTGCAGTACTAGCAGTAATTAAGCGTGATGCAATAAGAAGGAAGCTTTGTAGGAAGAGCAGAAGACAGCACAGGTATTTCACTTCATTCAAATATGTGTTTCAACACCTGTGAGCATGATCCAGATTACCTGAGCAAGTTTTAGCAGATGCTTTACCTATAGAAATAATTCCACACCTCCTCAAATAAAGGCCTCACTGCTATGGGTAGTTGAATAGCTGGTATCCTGCACTGGAATGGGCTGCCCAGGGTGGTGGTGGTGGAGTCTCCATCCCTGGATGAGTTTAAAAGTCGCTTAGATGTAGTGTTGGGGGATCTGGTTTAGGGGTGAACTTGTAGAGTAGGGTTGATGGTTGGACTTGATGATCCCAGGGGTCTTTTCCAACCTGAATGATTCTATGATTCTGCTCATTAGGTATTTTAATCCAGATCTTCTGATTCTCAGTTCTCAAGCCTTTTTTTCCCCCCCAAACACATTGCACATTGGTATTTGTTACTGAGAATTGTCTTGCACAGACAGAGGCACAGCCCAAAAAGGGGATTTTTGCCTCATGATGTCTTTTATTTCAGGGATGACAATCTGCAGCAATCAAAGCAAAATAATGGACCAACTCCCAACATGGGAAATAACCAGGTAAGGTAGATCCATGTTTGTGTTGGTTTGAGTCATCCAAAAGACAGTCTTTTCTCTAATACAGTTACTGATGACTTTGTGGCTTTTGGAGACCTCAAATTTAATTTCTAAGTATTGAAAACAATTTATAGGCAAGATTTCTGTTTAAACTGAGCTTTATTGCTCACTCTGACAACAGAGGCTGGGAATAGTAGGGGAAGGAGCAGGCTGATACGTTTTTGGCAATATGGACAGTGGAACTGAAGGCCCTTCAGTCAGTTTGCTGATGACACCAAACTGTGTGGCGAAGTCAACATCTGGGAGGGAAGGGGTGCCATCCAGAGGGACATGGTCAGGCTTGAGAAGTAGGCTATGCAACGTGCATTAAGTTCAACAAGCTCAAGCACAAGGGTCTGTACCTCAATTCAGGCAATCCCTGCACAAAAACAAATTGAGAGGAGAAAGGATTGAGGACAGCTCTGAGAAGGACTTGGAGGTGGAGCAGAAGCTTCACAGGAGTCATCAGTGTGTGCTTGCAGCCCAGAAAGCCAACTGTGTCCTGGGCTGCAGCAAAAGAAGCAGGGACAGTTGGTCNTAATGGACCAACTCCCAACATGGGAAATAACCAGGTAAGGTAGATCCATGTTTGTGTTGGTTTGAGTCATCCAAAAGACAGTCTTTTCTCTAATACAGTTACTGATGACTTTGTGGCTTTTGGAGACCTCGAAAATTTAATTTCTAAGTATTGAAAACAATTTATAGGAAAGATTTCTGTTTAAACTATGAGCTTTATTGCCCACTCTGACAACAGAGGCTGGGAGTAGTAGGGGAAGGAGCAGGCTGATACTTTTTTGGCAATATGGACAGTGGAACTGAAGGCCCTTNGGGGGCTATAAGAAAGCTGGGGGAAGGCAAGCAAGACAAGGGGAGCAAGAAAATGAGGAGAAAGGGTTCCAGACCTGAAGACGAGAGATTGAGGCTGGACATGAGGAAGCAATTCTTTTTTTGAGGGTGCTGAGATGCTGGAGCAGGTTGCCCAAGGNTCTGGGAGGGAAGGGGTGCCATCCAGAGGGACATGGTCAGGCTTGAGAAGTAGGCTATGCAACGTGCATTAAGTTCAACAAGCTCAAGCACAAGGGTCTGTACCTCAATTCAGGCAATCCCTGCACAAAAACAAATTGAGAGGAGAAAGGACTGAGGACAGCCCTGAGGAGAAGGACTTGGGGGTGGANGCAGGTTGCCCAAGGCAGTTGTGGCTGCCCCATCCCTGGCAGTGTTGAAGGCCACATTTTGTAGGGCCCTGAGTAACCTGCTGTAGTCAAGGTGTCCCTGCCTGTTCAGGGGGGTTGGAACTAGATGATCTTTAAGGTCCCTTCCAACCCTGGCCATTCTATGATTCCATGATTAACAGAGCAGCCAAACACAGAGAAACTGCTTAGCCAGACTGTGGATAAAACATAAGAATTATCAAAACAAAGTGATTCAAGAAAAGATGAAGAACATCACAGGAAAGTAAAGCTAGTTCTAAAATATCATTAGCTTTAGTAATTAGCTGCAGTCTGTTTTCTATTAACCTCATTTTCTGTGACATCTTTTCCAGCCTGCCACATCAAGTCCAGACTTCTTTACCATATCACATTTCCCTGGTGCAAGGTTTGTAGGATTTAAAACCACCTTTACTTTGCATTCACTCTATCTACATAGCTTTATGGTTTTAAGTGAAGTTCCTGATGTCTCTTGTCCTGCTTAGGAGGATTTTTCATGCAGCATCATGAGATACAACAGGTTAAATGCTTGAAGGAGAAATGCTGTTTACCCCTTGTATAGTGGGTCATGAAAATGATGCTAGGGGTGTGAGAGGTAGAGAGAATTATATTTGTGTATAAAATGCTAGCAACTGCTTAAAAATGCTAAAGGACCAGTTTGGAAATACCAGTTTCTAAATCCTTCATGAAATGTGTTTTTTCTACACTTCAGGCAGCCAGTACAAACCCAGTTTGCAGGTACTTCAGGACCTCAACAACCCTCAGTCCCACCAGCTGTCTGAGAAGTTTCTTGGGAACCCTCAACCACTTCTGACAAGGAACTGGTCTGAAGAAAAACCCAGACTGCAGTGCTCCAGTCCTTTGCAGCCAAAACTTGTCCCCCTGGAAAAGACTTGGTGCTAGGGGGCACTGGACATGGGTTTTGTAACTTCCCATTATTTCACTAGTTGCTGCTGGCCGTGTTTTGTGCCTCTTCTACCTCACCTCTGGTTTTATTTTAATTCAGAAGCCTGAAGTTCAACACTTCTCTGATGCTGTTACAGATTTAATCTAAGAACAGGACCTTCTCAAGCACAGCCTTCACTTGTGAGCCAAAGCAAATTTGGTTTTGTCATTTGTCACCTCTAGTCATCACATATCAGGAAAATGAGGGCATTGACTGAACTTTTGGGAAGTCTAGTCTTGTCTGCCTCAGGGGCAATCCAGAAACTCTGCTTAAATAAACTCTGTAGAGAATGAATAAAAAAAACCCAACCAACCCATCTGTGGTATATAGAGAAGTACCTTACACGGCTTAGCAGTGTGGTAATGTTTACTGGTGAATAGAGCTTGACATCCATGACAAAAGCAACAGATCTCATTGTCCTGCATAGGATGGCACAGGTGGCACTGATTTAAAACAATGTGTGAAGTGACCCAGTATGAAATGGAGTGAAAGGCAGTGGCTACACAGAAACTCACTGCCATGATCAAAGCTGTGGGCACTGATCAGCCTGGAGAGTGAAGCTGCATTCACACAGAGACTTTGGGAATATGAACCAGCAAAATGAGAGAATAAACTGGAGAACAGCCTTGCTGAGGAATTATCTCTAATCCCTTAAATGGCCATTTTGGAGAAGAGCCAGACACTTGTTAAACACCACAGGGCAGTGGTGGGGTCACCATGCCTGGAGGAGTTGAAACATGTGAACCTGGTGCTTACGGACACAGAATAAGTTAGATTGGAAAAGACTTAAAATTTGGTCCAACTATTAACTGAACTGTCAAAGGCCACCAGGATGGTGGTTCAACCCCATCCCTGGGTAGCCTGTTCCAAGGCCTGAGGACCTTTTCCATGAAGTTTTGAACCAAATACTCCTCACCATCACATCTTTGCATGTGGGTTAGTGCTGACCTGGCAGTGCTTGGTTGAAGGTTGGACTGGATTCTCTTAAAGGGCTCTTCCAACCAAAGAGATTCTGTGAAGAGAGACAAAATACACTGCTGGCAAAAGTCTGCACTGGCAAGAAGTGTGTAATTTTCCTTAATGCATCAGCATCTGAACTTATTAATTACTGTCATTTAGACCTTAGTAATGACCATATTACATTAATATGATTTAAATTACATTATACATATTGCATTAATATAATTGTCCAGCAGATCAAGAGAGGTGGTTCTTCCCCCTCTAATCTGCCCTAGTGAGGCCACATCTGGAATATTTGTGTCCAGTTCTGGGCTCCCTGGATCAAGAGGGATAGGGGCTTGATTAAGTAAGTTCAACAGGGGGCTGTGAGGATGATTATGGGACTGGTGCACCTGCATTATGAGATTGAGACACCTGGGATTTTTCAGCTTGGAGAGGAGAAGGTTATGAGGGGACTTAATCACTGTCTCNTCCATGAAGTTTTGAACCAAATACTCCTCACCATCACATCTTTGCATGTGGGTTAGTGCTGACCTGGCAGTGCTTGGTTGAAGGTTGGACTGGATTCTCTTAAAGGGCTCTTCCAACCAAAGAGATTCTGTGAAGAGAGACAAAATACACTGCTGGCAAAAGTCTGCACTGGCAAGAAGTGTGTAATTTTCCTTAATGCATCAGCATCTGAACTTATTAATTACTGTCATTTAGACCTTAGTAATGACCATATTACATTAATATGATTTAAATTACATTATACATATTGCATTAATATAATTGTCCAGCAGATCAAGAGAGGTGGTTCTTCCCCCTCTAATCTGCCCTAGTGAGGCCACATCTGGAATATTTGTGTCCAGTTCTGGGCTCCCTGGATCAAGAGGGATAGGGGCTTGATTAAGTAAGTTCAACAGGGGGCTGTGAGGATGATTATGGGACTGGTGCACCTGCATTATGAGATTGAGACACCTGGGATTTTTCAGCTTGGAGAGGAGAAGGTTATGAGGGGACTTAATCACTGTCTCTAAGTCCATGAAAGCCTCATGTTCAGAAGGAAGAGACAATCTTTCTTCACGTGTGACCTGTGCTGGGACAATAGTTGTCAGTTGGAGCACAGTGAGCTCCACCTCAACAGGAGAAAGGACTTCTTTACTGTAGGGGTTACACAGCACTGGAACGGGCTATCCAGGGGGGTTGTGGAATCTCCTTCACTGGAGACTTTTAAAACTCGTCTGGATGCATTTCTGTGTAACCCGCCCTAGTTCCTAAGATCCTGCTTGAGCGGGGGGGTTGGACTTGATGACTCCTGGAGGTCCCTTCCAACCCCTAACAATGGTCTGTGTATTTGTGTGTGAAAACAGCTCTTCAGGGCCAGCACGCTGATTAGTATCGCAGTTTTACACCCAGGGCCGTTCGGTGTGGGAGGCTCTGGTCCCACCGGAACCTGCTACCTACTTGATTATCCAATAACCCGGTGCCGAAGGGGCCGCTCCAGTTTCCCGCTCACACGGCTCCCGGCACCGCTCGGGCCTCATTGCGCCGCCCGCCCGCCAGGGGTCGTCTGCGGCGCTGTCCCACGCATGCGCAGATCAGCAGCGGTGCCTGACCGCGATGGCGGCGGAGGAGGAGGAGGAGACGGCGGCCGGGCGAGCCCGGGTGGGTCTGTGCGTGCTATGCGGACTCCCCGCCGCCGGCAAGTCGAGCCTGGCCCGCGCTCTCCGCCGCCGCGTCCCGCAGCGCCTGGGCTGGGCCTGTGCCGTCTTCACTTACGACGATCTCATCCCGCCGGAGGCCTTTGATCGGCAAGAGGCGGGGCCAGACGGGGTGTCCCCATTGGTCAGTGCGGCAGTCCCTCCCCTGCTCCCCGACACTCTCATTGGCCAGCGGAGGCGCCTCGCTCTTGGCGTCACCGGTTCCAGGCAGCGCGGCGTGTCCCTCACCCCCGCTGTGGTCCACGTAGGTGCCCAGCTGGAAGCGGAGCCGGCGGGAGCTGCTGGAATGCCTGGAGCGGCTCCTGCGGGCGCTGCTCGCCCTCGACCCGCCGCCAAACCCCGCCCCGCCGGCCTGGGAGCGCTTCGTGGCCTGCTGCCGGCAGCAGGGCGTACCCGTCGGGAGCCTCCGCACGCCTGGGCCACTCTGCTGCATCCTGGATGACAACTTCTACTACCGCAGCATGAGACACGAGGTGTTCCAGCTGGCCCGCACATGTAACTACTCCTGGGGCCTGATTATGGATGCGTTTTCAGCTCTGTAGGAAGCTCAGGGGGCTTTCACTGCCTTTCTAAGTGTGGAGTATCTTTATTTGGAATGGCATAGAATCACAGGCTCGTGGGGTTGGAAGGGGCCTCTGGAGATCATCTCATCCAACCCCGCTGCCACAGGAGGATCCTGTGGAACCGATCCCACGGGAACACATACAGGCAGGTTTGGAATGTCTCCAGAGCAGAGACTTCACAACCTCTCTGGGCAGCCTGGGCAAGGGCTCCTTCAATCTCACAGTTAATAAGTTTTTGTTTAAATGAAACCTCCTGTGTTTCAGTTTGGTTCTGCACTGGATTCTGTCCAGTAGCAACTTACCCTTGAACTGGATGCAGTATTCCATTACAGTACGTTATCCTTCATTGCTAGATTCCTGCAGTGTAGTTGTTATACCAAATCTGAAGTCTTTCACCCAGTGTTTAACAGCCAATCCACACCCAGAGCCAAGGGATTTGTTTATCATGGGGTTGCTCAGAGCTGGGATCTCAGTGGTCATCCATAAAACGTGAAAGCATTCCAAATTAGCATGATTAATATATTCATTATTTACCCAGTTTATACTGGTAATCACAACTGCAGTCCTGGAGCTAATTGCCTAAATAATTCTTTAAGTTGAAGCAACAGTGGTGCCTCCTGTCTACTCTACGTGCTCAGGAGATAAGGGGCTTCATCCAGGTCAGGGGTTATTTGACCTGTGTGTGATTTTTACTGTACTATGGAAATCATGAGGATACTTCAGCTAGGGGACACAGTCCTGAGCTACTTTGTTAAGAGAGTTGGGGCTGTTTAGTTTGAGGAAGAGGCGGCCTCATTGCTCTCTACAACTATCTGAAAGGACATTGTAGAGATGTTGGTGCTGGTCTCTTCTCACAGGTAATTAGCGACAGAACCAGAGGGAAGGGCTTCAAGCTCCAACAGGGGAGGTTTCGATTGGACATCAGGAAAGAATTCTTCACAAGGACATTGGTCAGGCACTGGAATGGGCTGCCCAGGGTGGTGGTTGAGTCCCCATTCCTGGATGAGTTTTTAAAAGACACTTAGATAGAGTAGGATTGATGGTTAGACTCAATGATCCCAAGGGTCTTTTCCAACCTGAATGATTCTGTGATATATATTTACCTAGAAATTACTACCTGAGCAGCCTGGAAGGTAAAATTCTTTCTGTTCTATTTTTTGGTATTTGTTTCTGTCTCAGAACTGGGTTAGAAGTTTGTAATCCATGTAAGGCCTTTCTTGTGCTTGATGCTCTTAACTGTCTAAAGGTAATGTCTGTTTATGTCTTTTAGATGCTTTGAGCTTCTGCCAGTTGTTTGTAGACTGTCCAGTTGAATGCTGCTTGCAGAGAAATCGTCTCAGAAGCCATCCCTTACCCGACCAGACAATACAGTTAATGGCAACGAAAATAGAAATGCCAGATCTCAAGAAAAATGCTTGGGAACAGAACAGCCTCATCTTGAAAAGTTCTGATTGCACTTTGGAGGATAAGTACGTGACTACATCGATGCTGGTGTTTTCACCGTTCTCATAATCGGGTGGGCAGAAGCTGTTAGATATATCTATGAAAAAATTCTGTGTAGTGATTTTTGTATAAATATGTGAAAGGTCGGTGTCAGGAGGGTGGAGCCAGGCTCTGCTCAGTGGATCCAATGACAGGACAAAGGGCAGTGGGTGCGAGCTGGAACAGAGGAGGCTCCACATCAATATGAGAAGGAACTTCTTCCCAGTGAGGGTGACTGAGCACTGGAAGGGGCTGCCCCACCGGGT
The DNA here is from genome assembly GCA_013400115.1 of Rhinopomastus cyanomelas. Lineage (NCBI taxonomy): Eukaryota > Metazoa > Chordata > Aves > Bucerotiformes > Rhinopomastidae > Rhinopomastus > Rhinopomastus cyanomelas. Next base: position 84,563 of record VXBP01008693.1, read on the forward strand.
TGTGGAGTCTCCTTCTGCCTGGATATATTCCTGTGTGACTTGATCTAGGTGATTCTGCTGTGGCAGGGGGATTGGACTGGATGATCTTTTGAGGTTCCTTCCAGTCCTTAATGTTCTGTAATAATCTGTGCCAGTTGCTGGGAACTCACAGCCATTGTTCCTTGCAGAGTTTACCTCAAAACTAAGAGCGTTTTTAAACTGCTCTTGAAAATTCCTGTTAATTACCTGAAACATTAGGCTTGGAAATGACTTCTTGTAGTTGTAACAATTTTTATTTAACTTGTTGTATAATGATTATTTCATTGATTGGCTCAATTTCAACTGAGAACTTGTGTTTTCTGTGATGATTTGTCACTACAGAATGGAAGAAAGCTCTTCATTGAAACTGTTTGACTAATGTGGTTTACTCTTTTGTTCTCTTAGTGAGCAGATAATTAACTTGCTGGCCGCTGCTTTGGAAAATCCAGTGAAGCCAACAGAGGAGAACACTGAGCAAAAGGTAGCACTGCTTGTCCTCACAGCCACGGCTTCAGGTGATGCTGAATGAGTGAGTTAGTTTCCCTGAACTGTATCCAAGACACTATGTTGACAGAAACTGAGGAATGGCTGTTGGTCAGTAAACCTTGTCCATGTATAGAGTTGATCCTCTTTGAAATGTACTTCTAGCACTATACTAAGTTAAACCAGTGAACTACATCTGAGAACAGTTAAAGTGTTCTAGCATCTGGCCAGCAGGACTAGGGATGTAATTGTCCCCGTCCTGGGCACTGGTGCAGCGTCCCCTCGAGTACTGGGGACAGTTCTGAGTCCCTCAGTTCAAGAGATTGAGCTGCTAGAGTGGGTCCAGAGGAGCAACAAGGCTGGGGAATGGACTGGAGGGAAAGTCTGATGACTAGGGGTGTTTAGCCTGGAGGAAACTCAGGTGGGGACCTTCTCCCTCTTTACAACTCCCTGAAGGGAGCTTGTAGTCAGGTAGAGGCTGGGCTCTTTTCCCAGGCAACTGGCACCAGGATGAGAGGGCAGGCCCTGACGCTGCCAGGAGAGGGTTATATTGGATGTTAGGAAGCCCTTCCTCATGGAAAGGATGATCAGACCCTGGAATGGACTGTCCAGGACAGTACTGGAGTCCACATCCCTGCAGGTGTTTAAGGACAGACTGATCATGGCCCTTAGTGCCCTGGTCTGGCTGATGTGATGTTAGGTCATAGGCTGGGCTTGATGAGCTCAGAGGTCGTTTCCAGCCTCAAAAACTCTGTGATTCTGTAGTAAACAGGTTTTGTAGCTGTCGCATCACTGAGGAGAACATACACTTAACTGCCTCTGAATTCACAGGAACACACGTGCTGCACCAGTCCCTGCGTTGCTGCTGATGCATTACTAATTTTCAAAGAGAGCTTCAGAAGCTGGTGACAAAATAAAGCAGGTTTCACACGTTTTCGTGTGTTCTTCTTGCAGGAGGCAGATCGAGCGATCTGTGCGGCCAGCGCTGTCCATCAGGCTGATCAGATGTGCAGGCGCATCATCTCCCAGACAATGAAGGAAGCCAAAGGTACATGTAGGATATTCTAAATGTTACCCGGCAACCACCACTAAACCTTAGAAGTCACCTTGGGGTAAATTCTTTAGGAATCCCAACCTGCAGATGCTTCTGAGGCAGTCGGCATTGGCAGTCTGATCAAAGTAAAATGTCTGTAAATTTTAAGCATGAAGCTAGAAGTTTTTTCATTTTCTTCTAGATAAAAAGATACCCCCAAGGCAGATGAAGAGCCTGGCAGAAGAACTCAACCGACTCAAAGCAGAATTTTTGGAAGACCTGCGGCAAGGAATTAACTTGAAACCACAAGTTTGCATAGAACACCCATGTTCTGACCCTGCTGCAAGTGCAATTGCTTCATTCCAACATGATGCAACCAATGTAGTTAATAAATATGTTTTTAAGTAATGACGTGGAGAATGGTGGTGTTTTCAGGAGTCCAGAGAAAACATCTGAGAGACACAGCTTCCTTCTTTGGAGGCCTTGCATTCCACCTAGCACAGCACGGCCGATTCAGAACCAACATGAGGCTTAATTAGAAAGTGTTATTTTATTCGTATCTTACAAAAGCAAAGCTTCACAACATGAACTACACTAGATTTAATAGTAAGAGTTATTTCAGAATTAACCTTGTCGTCTGAAAACATTCACTACACAATAAAATTTATTTTACAACTCTAAGGGGCTTTGTTTTTGCTTACAAAATCTGCTCTTTACACTGAAATACATAATATTAACAAAGCAGGTACTCAGAAGCACGGACACAAAGATTGCTCAATGAAAAAAGGCTTCAGCAGGGGACAGTGGTCCTGCAGCAGAATATCCATTTGCTGTAGATCTTCAGAGAAGCTTAAAATTAATAGAAAACTTGCCAGTGAAGACTTCTAAATTACATTCCCTTCATCAAAAAAGAAACAATTAAAAAAAACCCCCAAACCAAGCAAACTCCTCAAACATTTTGGAACAGAACAAACAGCAACAGGTCATTTTGCTAGGAAAACCTGCTGGAATGTGGCTTCCAAGTGCTGAGTTTCATGATAAAATTACGATCAACACATCAAAATCTTCTTCATCTAAACATGCACCTTTGAAAAAACAACTATTTCCTCCTCATTAGCTGTTTCACGGTTGATTTAAGTTTTAACTGAGATAATTACTAAGATCTTCAGTCTAGTATTTGTCTGTCCACAGATGTGCAGGTGCATCATCTCCCAGAAAATGGAGGAAGCCAAAGGTACATTATTCAGCCTCAGCAAGTCAGTATTAAGAGGATTATAAATAGTGCATGTTAAAAATACCAACAAATCTACAAAATCATCTATTAAAAAAGAAAAAAAACCCCACAAAGTTAATGTTTTGCAACCATAGAAGTTAATGGAGTCAGGCTACGGAAAAGTGTCAGCTCCTTCCCAAACTTCCCTGTTAACACAAAATGCTGATAGTCACTTCAGAAGGATTTGGCTTTAAAAGGACAAAAACAACTAACCAGGAAACAGGTTGGTGCAGTGTAGTACATGAGAACTCAGTATGGAAAGTCCTACTACCCCCAGTTCCTGACACGTGTCCCTCCTGCACTCGGGGTAAGGCCTGCTTGTGCAAAGGAATCGTCAGGATTAGACTCTAAAGCAATTTTCCAATAGTAATTGTGGTGTGTAAAGTGTATTAAATCTATGTAACACGAATGCTGAAGAATTGCTGTGAGATCACCTTCCAAACCTGTTCAGTAGACAGAAGGAAACAAGAGTCGGGGAGCTGTCTGGCACAGCTGAACACCCAGTGAAGTAGCAGTTCTGTGAAGGACTACTCAGATCCGGCTGTGGAACCACAGGATCAACAGCAAATCCTGCTGCTGCCTATGAACCCCCTGTCAACGTCAGCTGTATTAGAACAATCCTAAACGATCAGCAAAGTTTGAGGTTAGATATTAGTTTTAAAAACCGAGTTCTATTATTAAGGACATTCACAGAATCACAGAACATTAGGGATAGGAAGGGACCTTGAAAGATTATCTAGTCCAATCCCCGTGCCAGAGTAGGGCCACCTACACCAAGTCACACAGGAACGTATCCTGGCAGGTTTTAAATGTCTCCAGAGCAGACTTCATAATTCTCCTGGGCAGCCCCTTCCAGGGGTAGAGTAGAGAGGAAGGAGAACTTCTCTCAAACTGCTAACCACCCCCCTTCTTCATTCCTCCACAACAGAGGATGCCCTCCCAAATAAGGGCCCCCTTTTCAATAGGATCATAGAGGCTTCCTCTTGCCACCAGCTACCTCAATGTGTGACCTTAGTATTGTCCTGCTTAAAATTTCATTTGGGGGCATCACGGTTCAGACGTTGACTTTGTGACTCGTCATGAGCAAAGACTAAAAGAGAAGTCTATGTTTCTAGGCACCACCAGAGAAAGTCCAAGGCAAGGGAAACAACCTCTATGTATGACTGACTGTAATGGTCTTCAGCAGCAACAGTTGTTGTTGTAACACTGGGGTTTTTAACCCAATTTTAATATTGGAATGTGTCAATACATCAAAAAAGAGCTACTACTTCTACAGGAATCTTTGACTGCTGCTGCAAAACCTGTACAGGAGCAGTAACTTGCAACCAGATTCCAGTTCAGTCAACACTAAGTCCTTAAAATAAAGGGCTCAAGATGTTTATGCGTGTGGAGATGCAGTTTCGTTTATAAAACAAATTTTAAAAGTATAAAGGAACAAGGAGGTATCTGGGGATTATAAAGGGCATCACTACAAAAAGTGGGAATTACATTCTGTGTCACAAATCCACTGAAAGGGATTTTGAACAAGGCCTGAGGACCAAAATTACTAAGATCCATTCTCCATTTTTAAGAGCAACTGTGTGTTACTGTTCATCTTTTACGGCTCTGGAAGCACTGCAGTGACTTATTTCTGATCTCCAAGACTACAGGCAACTAAGAAGCCAGTTCCTTCAAGTGGTTATTTAAGCACAGAAAATCCAGATGGAAGGAAGCTGGGCAGAGAGAATCACAGGGTCACAGAACATCAGGGGTAGGAAGGGATCATCTAGTCCGATCCCCCCTGCCACAGCAGGACCACCTAGATCAAGTTGCACACGTGGTCCCCAAATTTCTAACTCATTAAAGACAAAATTACTTTTAAAGCTGAATTTCCCAGACAGGTGCCTTGATCTTACATAGGAGTTGGGTTTTGTCCACTGGCTTCAGGAAATTTTAGCTCCTGTAACAACATAGATTTGAATCTATGACACTATAAATTTGAATAAGCCAAACATTTGTTAACAGAGCCTCTGACTTGTGGAACATAAATAAAACCTTCCTGCCTTTACCAGAACTGATCTGCTGCCGTATTTTGTGGAGAGCGGAAGGGGAATGAATACACAAAGGAAGTTTTCATCTGTCTCAAGCAAGACAAACCCAGGTAAAAGTGCATGTCTGAATATGGGGAAAGGAACAGCTCTTCACTTCCTGGAAACATTACTAATTGCTAAGCAGCACCTTAAAAGCTTTTACTCATTTTGCTTGGATGTGCAATTTAAACTTGTGTTCAAGCATCTGTCTGCTAGCTTAGGTGCTTCTAGATTCTAGAGTAAGATGTGTGGCATCAAAAACCCCAAATGTGTGCAACAGACGTCATGTACATCCTCAGCTACTGTTTGTGACCCATGACCATTAATCACAGAACATTAGGGATTGGAAGTGACCTCCAAAGATCATCTAGTCCAATTCCACCACCACAGCAGGACCACCTAGACCAAGTCACACAGGAACATATCCAGGTGGGTTTTAAACACCTCCAGAGAAGGAGACTCCACAACCCGCTCAGGGTAGCCCCTTCCAGTGCTGTCACCTTCACTATGAAGAAGTTCGTTCTTATTGATGTGGAACCTTCTATGTTCCAGCTCATACCCGTTGCCCCTTGTCCTATCATTAGATGACAGTGAGCAGAGCCTGGCTCCATCCTCCTGACATCCACCCTTTCCACATTTATCAACATTAATGAGGTCACCCCTCAGTCTCCTCCAAACTCAAGAGACCCAGCTCCCTCAGCCTTTCGTCATCAGGGAGATGTTCTAATTCCTTCATCATCTCTGAGGCTCTGTGCTGGACTCTCTCCAGCAGTTCCATGTCCTGTGTCCTTCTTTCCTCCAAACCAATACCAGCTTTGGGGCAGGGGACAAGACAACCCAACTTCCACCTTAGACTGTACAACTTTCAAACACACAGGCAACCTACCAGTTACAGCTTGGCCAGAGATAAAAAAATGAACTAATTCATCTGAACTTGTAAACCTCTGGTTTGGTTTCTATTAGAGCTCCCATCAGCCAGATAGAAGCCTAATTGTGCAAATGTTAAGTATCTGTACAAATCAGTTTAAGGCAGTTCAAAATCTCACAAAATATCTAGTAGTTCTACAAGCTCTTCACTGTGACTGTTCAGAAGTCACTTCTTAAAAGGGTGGACGCATAGACTTGTGGTAAGTGTAGTTTAAACCTGTGGGATTTGGTTTTTATTCTGTATAATTAGTAAACAAGATTTTAAATTACTTTTTTCCTACCAGACTTTCATACATAATAACCTCTTCTAGTTTTGCAATGAGTTTTACAAATAGGAGTTAAATTAGTGTTTCCAGCCTTAGCATGAAGAACTTAGACTACACAAAGCAAAATCTACTTCTTAACCTTCATCAGATGACATCAAGTTTTACAGCCAATTGAATTTCTACATGAAAGTTGCTTCAGTTTTGTGTTTTCTAGACTGAAGTACCCAAGACCCCAATGAAACTGTAAGTCTCGCCGCATTAACCTCTCGTATTGGAACAGTTAACATCACAGAATCACTCTGGTTGGAAAAGACCCCTGGGATCATGGAGTCCAACCCTGTACCTTACCTTAAAAATTCACCCCTAAACCAGATCCATCAACACCTCATCCAAGTGATCTTTAAACACATCCAGGGATGGTGCCTCAACCACCTCCCTGGGAAGCCCATTCCAGCGCCTGAATCTTTTCTCTTACCTGGTCTGAAGCGCCAGCAACTTCCATCAGCAACCAACGCGTGTAAACGCATTCCAGTTCCTATTGCAATCCCTCAGCTTTTCTGGAAGGCTACGTGTAAAACAACCACCACATCTCACACAACATTTCCCTGGCAAGTTTTACGGCAATGTAGAAATAAGTTTTCCTCCTATACTGAATGTGAAGATTCCTTGTGGGAATGTGCAAGCTTTCCTTCGGCGAGTATGAAAAATAGACTGTAATATGTTAAAAAACCTAACCGAAAGCACGTTCTCAGTCAATGCTGACTATGTTGGCCTCTTGCAAAATGGCAAGCAAAGTCATACTTGTTTTTACACTTACACCCACATATGTTGCACTGGAAAGGGTTTTCAAATCCATGACATCCCATGTGAATAGTATAAAGGATATTGTCCGCAAAGTACATGTCACAGTGTTGGCAGTGATGCAGGAGCTGAGGGTCCTGAACCGGAAGGGTTGGAGCAGGAGTACTTGGCTGACTGTTACTTATGCTGGGAGTACTGGTGTGGGCGCTGCGATCACTGCTGGGACCTGCCACGGGACTGTAGTTCCGCTGATTGTGTGCGGGCCGAGGGTCTGGGCTGGTTGGAGATGAGCTCTGAGGAATATTTGCTGGCACAGCTGAAACCGCAGCAGGTGCAGCAGGCTGCTGGATCATGAACGGCTTCTCGTCTTGACAGGAAACCACATCAGGAGAAGCTGGATTTTGGTTTTCAGGTGGCAAGCTGGATAACTGGCCAGCTAACGTAGAGAGCTGGTTTAAAGGATTATCTACGATAAGGTCCTGCGGATCTCTTGCCAACCCGCTGCTCTGGGTTGACTTTGTCATGCTCTCATAGGCTTCAGTCTGGATATTTGGGATGTCATGAGTGAAATCATTAAGGTAGTCTGGTTTCTGAACCACCATGGAAGGCGGGCTCAAATTAATTAATGCTCTTCTGCTGTACCCCAGATTGCTGGTCTTCTTCTGCAAAACTCCCCACATCTTCTTGCTGCTCAGGGAAGACCGTGTACCCTTGATAGGCACCATTTTGTGTTTGCGCCTGCGGTGGTGAGATAAGTTGCTTCTGTCACTGCAGCGAAAGGAACACAGTTCGCATTTGTACGGTTTCTCGCCGGTATGCGACCGCATGTGGGCCTCCAGGTGACGTTCGTAAGCTGAAGCAAAGGGACACAGATGGCATCTGTGCGGCTTCTCACCTGGAAAATTAAAAGAGGTTGTAGTGCAGCTTGAAAAAAGGCTTTTTGTGGAACACAAAGTGGCTGACTGGGAGCTGCTAATCAAACATTCCAGCTGCAGAGTCATGGCTGGTCGGGAGTTTAGCTCGGTGAAGGAGTGGTCAGTTGAGACACCTCTGCCTCACTCAAGTGATAAAAAGCATCGGGGGAAAAAAGGTGACCAGAATTAGCATAAGAGACAACGTGAGTAGGAATTGCAGCAACAATCACAGAATGTTAGGGATTGGAAGGGACCTCGAATGGTCACCCAGTCCCCCTGCCACAGCAGGATCACCAAGAACAAGTCACACAGGAACATGTCCAGGTAGGTTTTAAATATCTCCAGAGAAGGAGATTCCACAACCTCCCCAGACAGCCCCTTCCAGTGCTCTGTCGCCTTCACCGTGGAGCTAAGGGTTGGGCTCTTCTCCCAGCAACTATCAACAGGATGAGAGGGCAGGGCCTGAAGTTGCCAGGGGAAGGTTAGGTTGGATGTTAGGAAGCCCTTCCTCACTGAAAGGGTGATCAGACATTGGAATGAACTGCCCAGGGCAGTGGCAGAGTCCCCACCCCTGGAGGTGCTGAAGGAGAAACTGCCTGTGGCCCTTAGTGTCCTGGTCTACCTGATGTGGTGTTAGGTCATAGGCTGGACTTGATGAGCTTAGAAGTCTTTTCTAGCCTTAGTAATTCTGTGATCTGGAGATTTGACATAATGATGTAAGAAGACTGATAACTCCCTGCATTCACAAAGACTCTGTTTGTCTGAACAGGTTTACTTCATCCTACACTGGTTACACAAATGTTTGCATCCCATGTTGCAAACCTTTAATACAACACAGCCTGCAAACTACTAATTACACTGCTGTCAGCCTCAGCACGGAGTTAATTCTGCAGTAAGATGCACTTAATAATGGTTGCATGATCAAGCCTGGGTGATAATTACTTGGGCAGATACCTTGCTGTGCCAAAATGCACCTGTTGACTTACGTTGCTCTGAGGATACCAATCTGCTACCACTTCCCTATTTTAATGCTGATTCAGGCACTCTGAGCCTTTGCAGTACATAGCCCTCTGCCATGCTTCCAAGCAAAAGAACACTCAGGTCTCCTTGCCCTCAAGTTTAAAAAAACAAAACAAAACAAAACACCTTTTCCTTGTTCTGGAGTCTCCTGTCTCTGTACAAAGAAACAAGGCATTACCATCTGTGACATCTTAAAGAAGCAAGATGTCAATTTTTAGCTCTCTAGTATGGCCAAAATCTATCACATTTAGTATTGAGTAACAACATGCCATTTCAGTAATTCTGAGAACCCCCATGCACACCAAAGCCATCAACAGTCAGCAATCACACAATACCAACATCTTCCAGTAGCAGTTTATGGCTCCTGTCACAGCTTCAGCAGCCCCTTTGCTCATGTTTACAGCTGGCCTGTAGTGACTGTGGGCTTGGGGATGCAAGTTTTTAGATTACATGAAATTTTAGAGTTGATGTTACTTTGCCATCTTAAGTACCACTTAAAAATGAACTGCCTAAGTCTGTGGTGGTTTCTCCTACTACATGACCCTCATTTCACACAGAAACAGCACTGCACAGAGCACAGCTGTAGGGCTAAAATATCGCTCGTTGTCCCCACATGACATGATGCTAGGTGATGCTGTAAATGCTTTAGGAAAAGCTAGACACACAGAAGTGCCCCAACTCACTCTACTGCTCTGTAGAGCTGCAGCAAGCCATGGTGTTAATGTCCTGTCAAACACACCTAAAGGCACAGTTATTTTATTCACTACTGGTACCACACAGGTTTTCTAGTGGGAATGTGAAAACAGCAACAGCTACACATAGATGTAGCTCATGGTGGCACAGGACAGAAATGTAAAAGATCTTCAGAATTTTATGGGCTGCCCAGGGGGGGTTGGAGTCTCCTTCTCTGGAGACATTAAAAACCCACCTGGACATGTTCCTGTGTGACATGGTCTAGGTGATCCTGCTGTGGCATGGGGAGTGGACTAGATGATTTTTCAAGGCCCCTTCCCATCCCTAATATTCTGATTCTGTAATCTGAACCTCTGAACTCTTTGATTTTCCAGTTGATTGCTATTTTCTACCTCATTATGCCTTGCAAGGGCACTGAGTGCCCCAAAACACATCCTGGGAGCGACGGTGTAACAGCAACAGTTCCCAGCAAAGTGAGACTCTGACCAGCAACAACCCTAACTACCTAAAGAGAGACACAATGACATCCACACTACAACAATGTGTCTCTCCTTCAAAGCAAGTCCCAGAGTGCCACCTACCCAAGACTACTGGAATGATACCACTAAAAAGATCTGGGACAATCCAAACCAGTCTGGAAACGTGTGAAAACTTCCACTCCTTGCAGAATACACCTGCTTTTAATTTTAATGACTTTAGTTAACAGCCACAAAGTCTTCTGTATTGGCACAACATACTTGGAAGGCACCAGCCAGATTTCACAAGGACCTCTTGTTTGTTCTCTCTCACTTGCCATGAAGTTGGAGCTGACCTGATTACCAGTTTAGGTCATTCTTAGCTTTACTCAGAGTTCCCCTTGTTAGCTGTATAACCCCAACAGTGGTGAATGCTCTTAGAAAAGCCACACTAAGTACTTTTTTCTTTTCATTACTGTTATTAAACACTTACTTCATCATACAATCTCATTCCTGAGTATTCTACCAGTGAGAAAACTTTATTCTTATTACTATATTCTGTACGTCCACATCGAGAGTGTTCTGAAAAACAGGACTATTTTTGTAGCTAAAGAACAGAGGAGGAAGAACCCAACAGGTACAATTCTGTTGAAAGGAAAAAACCAAGCAAGTAGAGAAAAAAAAATCAGTTACATTTAGGGCTCTTCAGTTTACCCCAATGCTTTTATGTCAAGCTTTGCCCTATACAGAATTATCATAGAATCACATAATGGTTTAGGTTGGAAGGGACCTCAGAGATCATCCAGCTCCAACTCTCACCACAGGCAGGGACATCTCTCACCAGACCAAACTGCCCAGGGCCCTATCCAACCTGCCCTTGAATACTTCCAAGGAGCAAGCATCCACAACCTCTGTGTTGCAGTGCCTCAGCACCCTCATAGTGAGCGATTTCTTCCTCATCTCTAATCTAAATCTACCCTCTTTTAGCTTGAACACATCCCGCTTGTCCTATCACTAGATGCTCTTGTAAAAAGTCCCTCTCCAGCTTTCCTGTAGCGCCCTTCAGGTACTGGAAGGCTGTTATAAGGTTCCTCTGGAGCATTCTCTTCTACAAACTTTATAGTCCCAGCCTGTCCCTCATAGCAGAGGTGCTCCAGCTCTCTGATCATCCTTGTGGCCCTTTCCAACAGTTCTGTTTCAGTATTTTGCAATAATCAATGTAAGCAGAAATTTGCTTAACTTATAGAATGGTTCATGTTTAGGAAAACCAGTTCTCATTGTCGAGTAACCCTAAGCACCAACCCACTGTCTGAAGAAGCTAATTCCTCATATAACACTGAGTTAATCCCACAGTGTCTCACAGCAGAACATTTCATACCTGTATGAATTCTGATGTGTTCTATGAGCCGTGCTGTTCCTTTGCTGGCATAGTTGCAGTACCGACACTTTAACTTCCCATCAAATGTCCTTTCAAACCCATCCACTAACATTCCTGAGTTTTCATCCAGGGACACTTCAACAGAAGGATGATCCAGACCATTCTGATCCCCTTCTGTCCCAGCTGCAAACCATGCAACAGAGATGTTAATCAGCAATCAGTGGGATACTATCCGTCATGCTGTGAGAATATGCCACATACCTTGTGCTTCTCTATGCCCTTGGTCTTAAAATAAACCACAAAAATCACACCCTGATTAGGGTAACATACACATTCCTTGTGATGTGAAAACAGCTATTGGAAGCGCTTCCACACAGTCTGCAGAATTATCTGGAACATAAATAATGCAGCTGTACTTAAAAAACCCTCAAATTAATTTCTACGCTCCTGAAATTTATTTACCTCCCTGAAGAGTCTCTGCTTCCTTGTCTCCACTGACTGATCCAGAAATCATGTTGACATGGTGAGTCTGCTGCGTAAGATACTCCTGAAAATCTTTTACAAAGTCCAAAGGCTCTGGCTTCTTTTCACCCATATTCACTCGTTACGTTTACAACCTCTTATGCCTAGAAAGAAAAATATTTGCAGGACACAAGTGCCATTGAATTTCAGTGCATTCACAGAAAACAAGTGTGCTTTGGGATCTTCTTTTTAAGCCAAGGAATACTTCTGTCTTACACCATGACTCCATGAACAAATCGACAATGATAAGAACATTGTTTAATTTAAGAACATTTTTAAACTCATTGCAGATCATCAAATACACACTGCTGGGGAAATAATTTTCAGCCACAATAACACAAGGACAGTATCAGTCTGGATAAAATAACATATTCATCAAAAATCAATGTATCTTTTTAATGGATCTTACCTGAATTTCAGTTCCCTGCTAGGTAGGAAACATGCTCCAAAATGTACTCCCAACAGGTCAGGCAGCAAGCACAAAGCACAGCTTCTCCACGTACCCTGAGAGGCAAGAAAAGGCAGTGTGGGTCCATTATTCTTGCCAACTCTCTCAGTTATCATAGAATCATTCTGGTTGGAAAACACCCTTGGGATCATCGACTCCAACCATCAATCCTACTCTACAAACTCACCCCTAAACCAGATCCCCCAACACCACATCTAAGCGACTTTTAAACTCATCCAGGGGTGGGGACTCAACTACCACGCCTGGGCAGCCCATTCCAGTGCCTGGCCACTCTCTCCATGAAGAAACTTGAAAACATGTATATGTAAAAGCAGTATTTCATAGTTCTTCCAACAACTGAGTTTCCTATCCTGTATCAAAAACTTAATCCACTTCATTATTTTGCATTAATAAAAATATTCACTACAAGTCACCAATCATGCTATTTCCTAGGAATGTAAATGACAAAACTTTGAAGTCTCAACTAACAATGTATTTGTTCAAGCCAGAATTTAGGATTCATTTGGAAAGCGGACACTGAGTCAGTCTTTTTATTATTCCTGCAGATCTCAATGAGAAATAATTTATTATACACAGACACACAGAACATTAGGGGTTGGACGGGGCCTCTAGGGGCCATTAAGTCCAACTTCCCTGCTCAAGCAGGACCATAGAACCTAAGACAGGTTACACAGAAATGCATCCAGACAGGTCTTAAAAGTCTTCAGAAGAGAGTCCACAACCTCCCTGGGCAGCCTGTTGCAGTGCTCTGTAATCCTTAGAGTAAAGAAGTTTTTCCTCACATTAAGATGGAACTTCTTGTGCTCCAACTGACACCTAGTGCCCCTTGTTGTATCACAGGGCAAAAGTGAAAAGAGATTGTCTCGTTCTTCTTGACACGCAGCTCACATGGATTTATAGACAGTGGTTAAGCCCCCTCATAACCTCCTCCTTTCCAAGCTGAAAAGTCCCAGATCTCTCAACGTCTCCACATAAGGCAAGTGCTCCAGTCCTCTAATGATCCTCGTGGCCCTCCGCTGAACTCTCTCAATCAGATCTCTGTTCTTCTTGAACTGGGGAGCTCAGAACTGGACAAACATATTCCAGAAGTGGCCTCACTAGGGCAGAGCAGAGCTGGAGGAGAACTGGAGAACCTGATCTGCTGGACACACTCTTCTTGATCCATCCCAGGATTCCACTGTTCCTCTTGGCCACAAGAGCACAGTACTGTTCCATGGAGAAATTATTGTCCACAAGAACTCCAAGATTCCTCTTCACTCCAAGATCCCTTTCCAAAATGTTACACAATATTTTCAATAAGAGTATCCTATTTTTCTCCCAGTGGCTGCTAAACAAAGCATAAGGTGACCTACAAAAACACAAGTCCTGAGTTCAAGATGGCATTTAAACACTTTCTTCTGTATTTTCAAAGATATTTGTGAGTGCTAGTTCACTTTTGACAACCAGAAGGGGGGTTGTGGAGTCTCCTTCTCTGGATATGTTTAAAACCCACCCAGATATGTTCCTGTGCAATTAGGTCTAAGTGATCCTGCTGTAGCAGGGGGATTGGCCTGGATGACCTTTCGAGGTCCCTTCCAATCCCTAATGTTCTGTGATTCTGTGATATGTTCTTTCACATCATCCCCAAGTGTGCTCAACTACTACCACTGTTATCACCACTACGTAACATTCCAATCACACCTTTACGGATTGATTTTGCCTACCCTACTTCAGGTGACACCGGCCTCACGTAGGCTTAAGTTAGTTTGTGTTCCATTTGGTGGTGTCTCCTGCAAGAAAACAAAGATATCAAGATATTAATTAGAAATAGGATAGAGAAAAAGACAATGATGCAATGTAGTCTTGACCAGGCCAGCTTTCACCAACAATTACATATTACTATCTTATAAACAATAAATGGTTCAACATGAAACAATGGAAGTCCAGATTTTCAAAGCAGAATCTGTTTCCCTTAATGTAACACCCAATAACTTATTCGACCAATTATTTTCACAATGACATTTAATTTTTAAAGCAAATTACACATATTTTAAAAATCTGATGGGGAAAAGACATTATTTTGATGATCATAACATTTCCTTTCTCTGCCTCATTGATTTAATTTGAAAAATATCACCTTTTTTTTACGTCACAGAACCTGTCTGGTGGGGTGGAAGTGACCTCTGGAGATCTAGTCCAACCCTCCTGCTACAGCAGGGTCACCCAGAGCAGGTCATGCAGGAACATGTCCGGGAGGGTTTGGAATGTCTCCAGATCAGAGACTCCACAATCTCTCTGGGCAGCCTGGGCCAAAGGCAGCTCTGTTACTCTCACAGTAAATATTTTCCTCGTGTTCAAAGTGAACCTTGTATCTTCCAGTTTGTGCCCACTGGCCCTTGTCCTATCACTGGGCATCACTGACAAGAGCCTGGTCCCAGTGACTTTTTAGATATTTATCAGTATTGATGAGATCTCCACTCAGTTCCCTCTCCGGGCTGTACAGTCCCAGCTCCCTGTGTCTCTCCTGATGAGGCAGATGCTCCAGTCCCCTCAATGTAGGTCCATGTCAATGCAGGTAAGTAACCGCAATTTAAGCATCGACTCAAACCTCTACGTTTGTACCCACAAAAGAATCCTTTGTGATTTTATGTGGGATTTTTTTACACACAACCAGGGAAAAATGATCCAGACCCTCACTCTGTCACCACTGACAACTAGTAAAAGCAATTCCAATTATTAGAAACCTAAGCAGACCAGCTTGTGTTTCACCAGATGTTCCTCAAGTTCTACTTACAGACAACCATTCTCTGTATAGACAACTACATCATCTCCAGCTTTACTCACCAGGTAGAACACCAGTTATTCACTTTCTACACAGATACAACTGCTAGATTTAACACTAGTTACCACGCTGACGTGTACTGAGTTCATTGGCTAAGAAATGTCGTAGGATGTGATGGGAAGTGTTAAAAATATTTTGCCTAAAGAAAATAATCCAGATAAATTGAGACCAGTAGTTTATCAAACAGTAAAAACACACAGAGCAGTAATCCTAAGAGAATGTTGAGCCTAGAGAGGAGAAGACTGAGGGGAGATGTCATCAGTGCTGATAAAATACCTAAAGGGTGAGTGTCAGGAGGATGGGATCAAGCTCTTCTCAGTGGTGCCCAGTGACAGGACAATGGGCACAGACTGGAAGACAGGAGGTTCATTTTGAACATAAGGAAAATAATCTTTTCTGTGAGAGTAACATAGCTCTGGCCCAGGCTGCCCAGAGAGGCTGAGGAGTCTCCTGCTCTGGAGACATTCCAACCCCTCACCAGGAGGTGTTCCTATGGGATCTGCTCCAGGTGACCCTGCTCTGGTAGGGGGCTGGACTAGATGATCTCCAGAGGTCCCTTCCAACCCCCACCATTCATTCTATGATTCTAATAAAATTACCATGTGCACAAGTGTTCTAAGCCAGGCTGGATGGGGCTCTGGGCAGCCCGGCCTAGTGGGAGGTGTTGCTGCCCATGGGGGTTGGAACTAGATGATCTGAGGTCCCTTCCCACTCAAACCGCCCCATGATTCACCTATCAGCTTTCCTTTTAAGAAATCAAGGTTGGGATCTCTATCCCAGCCTCATCTTTTCCAATGGGAATGAGTGAACTCCCTTCTCAGGGAGTTTTGCGCTGGGAATGGAAAAGAGGAATCGCAGCACCGAGCCCCCTCGACCTGCCCCTCACGAAGAGCTGCCAGTTGCTCCTGCACCCTCTTTCACCACCCCCTCACCTCGCCCCGACCCCTCACTCGAGGGCAGGAACCGGCACGGCCCCGCGGTCTGGTTCCCCCCACCCCAGTAGAAGCCGAGAGGCTNCCCACCGTCCCCCGGGCATTGGCGGGGCGGGAGCTGCGGGGGGGGGTCCCGCCTCGCACCGTGAGGGCTGCGGGGGTTGGGGGGGCGCTGCCGAGGATTCTGCTGGAGGGGAAAGGGGGTGAGGAAGGGGATGTAAAGCCTCTTCTCCTTCGGCGTGGATAGGGGGTTTTGTGCCTGGNTACTCACCGCCGCCGTCCCACGCCGCTGCCACCGCAGCCCACTGCAATCGCCATGTTTGTTGTGTTGTAGCCTCCCCGCGGCCCGGCCCGGCCCGGCTCGGCCCGGCCCACCGCGNGGGGCGCTGCCGAGGATTCTGCTGGAGGGGAAAGGGGGTGAGGAAGGGGATGTAAAGCCTCTTCTCCTTCGGCGTGGATAGGGGGTTTTGTGCCTGGGTAGGTGGGATTGGGGAGCTTCGAGGTCTTGTGAAGCGTCTCGTAGCTGGAGCAGCCTGTGTGGATCACAGAGTCGTTTGGGTTGGGAAGGGCCTTCAAGAGGATCGAATCCAACCATTAAACCAGCTGTCCCAGTACCAGTGCCCGTGTCCCCTAAGCTCCAGATCTACAGGTCCATGCACAGGGATTCGTCCAGGGATTGGGATTCGACAAGGGACCTGCCCCATGAGGAGACAGCACAGCTCCAGCAGCAGAGATGCTTGGATGTCTCCTCTCAGAAACAGATTTGTGGCCCTGTAGGGGTAATACAAACCCTAATTAAACAAGAAAAAATTACTCAGGTGCCTTTTGATGTAAACAGACAACACATAGAATTACCCAGAACCTCTTTGGTTGGAAGTGATCTTTAAGATCATCAAGTCCAACTCTTGGCTCAGGTCACCACCACTAAACAATCTCCTTGCTTATGGTACCGTAGGAGTAATCCAAAGCCAGATTAAACAGGAAGACCTGGGTTTGTGTCGCACAGTGAGGAGACATATGGTGGCCTAGGACCTTCTGATGGCAGGTTCTGAGTGTGGTGTGGCAGCTGGAGTAAAGACAACCAGCCCCATCAACGTGGGCAGTGGCAGGGCTAATACATACTAAACAAGATGTGGATTTGTGCTGCATACACGCTTCTGCTGTGCACAGTGACAAGGCATATGGTGGCCTGGGACCTTTAGGTGGCAGGTCCTGTGTGTATTGTGTCAATTGGAATAAAGAATCATAGAATGGTTTAGGTTGGAAGGGACCTTAGAGATCATCTACCCCAGCTTCCCTGCCATGGACAGCGATGCCTCTCAACCAGACTTGGTTTCTCAAGGCCTCATCAAACCTCTAGGGAGTGGGCAGCCACAACCTCTCCAGGTAATTGACTCCAGAGTCTCTCCACCCTTGCACTGAAGAACCTCTTCTCTAGATCTGGTCAAACCTACCTTTCTTCAGGCTTATCAGTGAGGGCAAGCGGCTTCCTGCAGTGGAGCAGCTCTGCTGAGAAACTGGAGCTGTGTGGGAGGACAGATGCAGCAGTGAAAGTCACCAAGGAAAGCAAAGTGAGCTTAAGGGAAAATATATTGCTTCGACCTTCTTTTTAAATTTATATCTTAATTCTGCTGCTAAGTCCACCAGCATTAAAATCCTGTTTCAGATTGTAAAACAAGCAGACAGAAAACAGAAAGAACTGATCTTTAAAGAGACATGGTGGAGGTAAGAATTGAGATAAACAGAAAAATCAATGTTATCAGCAGCCCAGAAACCAATTTTCACATACATATGTTTAGCAGGACAAGCAGTCTGAATCTTACAGCAGCATAACTTACTGCATTGCTTAGAGGAGAAGAGAGGTGGTAAAGCGCCGGGAACAGCATCAAAGCATTTCAGTAACATAAATGCTCTCTCAGAAAATTAATGACTCCACATGACTTGTAAGAATAAAAGTAATAATGTAATAACGTGGATGTTGTATTTTTGCTTAATCTATGTGTTGAAATAAAACAACATTTCTACACCGTGCTCTGGCATACCTCTGGCTTGCTGCTCTGGGGTGGGGGTGGTGTGGGCAAAGCCAGTGTAGATCCCATCCCCTGGGGCCATGGTAAGACTTTCCAAGGTAACTCTGTTATGACTATTCCTTTTGCCATGTAGCACTGTACAGGCTTTACCAAACCAAGGAACCTCTTCACGGTGAGGGTGACAGAGGACTGGAAGGGGCTGCCTAGAGGGGTTGTGGAGTCTCCTTCTCTGGAGACATATAAAACCTGCCTGGACATGTTTCTGTGCAGCTTGATCCAGGTGATCCTGCTGTGGCAGGAGGATTGGACTAGATAGATGATCTTTCAAGGTCCCTTCCAGTCCCTAAAGTTCTGTGATTCTGCTGCCTGTGCTAAGGGCTGTCTTTCTTCCTCCTACCACAGCAAGACACCTTTTTCTGCCTCGCTCAAGTGGGTTGGTTGCAATGGAAGAACCTCCAAGTGAAATCTGGGGAGAAGGAAAGCCTGGAATGGTTTCTACTAAAGGGAAGCCAAGAAACACTTGGCAAGAGCAGTAACTGCTCCCAGACCTTCTGCAGTACCTGGAGTGGTTCTGCTCTAGCAGCTGCAACCTCTAGCAAGCACTGAGCTGTTTACTGTGTTTCAAAGCTTTTGCTTTCTAGCCAGGCATTTGGCCAGTAGCCCTGTGTTCTTGTGTGTGACCTTGCTGGACTGTTTATGGCAGGTTTGCCCAGCTTCTCACTTTCTGGAAAGCACGTGAGAAAAATCTGTCTCGTCTCTTTTTAGTCTGTAAAATCTGTACATCCCCCTTTGGGTGAGGCAGAGCCCTCTGTGTGATGTGATCACGTGTGTGGTCAATAATTCTTCAGCCTAGTGTCAGGTGCCATCAAACAAAAACTACAGAGGCAATTCCTAGAGTACCAGCAGTTGTTTCAGCAGCAGTAGCCCGCTGAGCTTATCTACTCGCAGCTCTTCAAAAAGTTCTGTGTTCTATACTGTGTATTTTTCTTGGGTTTTGCTTCCATTAAGGGAGAAAATGCTTTGTTCTTGCGAACACAGCAGTGGAAGAAGCATGAGTTGTGTGTGATTTGTAATCCTGTAGCTGCTCAGGAAGCATAGTAAATGTGTTTGCCTGTCTCTGGACTTAGGTTTTTCCTTCTTGGACCTGGCTAAGGTGGATAGATGATCCTGCTGTGGTGAGGGGATTGGAGCAGATGATCTTTGGAGGTTCCTTCCAATCTGTAATGTTCTGTGATTATGTGATTCTGTCATATTTATTGATTTTGCACATCTGGGTGTTGACCGTAACACAGCTGGCTGTCCTGTGACTACTCCGCTTCTGACTGACCTCTTCACAATAAGGTTGTCTTGAGTCTTCCCTCTATGAAAGCAACTGCTGTTTGTTTTTCTGTGAAGTCCTAATGTGACTCCAGGAACTTTAGTCTTTATTTCACAGCCCTGTAGCTACTGCAGGTGACCTAGGGTTTGTGTTCATGGCTCAGCCCCACCAGTCAGTATTTGTGTTGTGTGGCATGGGGTGCTGGATGTCAACAAACCATAAGTGTTCATGGCAGTGTTTTTCTCTGTCACCATTCCTTACTGGTTGTGCTGGCTGGAGATTCCTTAGTGTAATAGACTTAATGCACCAAGTCTCTTAAGACAAAAAGAGCCTGTAGATTTGTTTTCCATCAGCTCTTCAGCCAGGGAGATGACAAGTGCTGAAAGCCAACATGAAAGAGAGCGAATTATTAGAAGGATCAAAGGAATTTTTACTTCCTGACCCCAAAGTTTTTGGACGAGTGCTGCTGTCAACGATGAGCATTGCAAAATCACCCTGTGCTCTGTGACCTAAATAGCAGTCTGGTTGCAGCACAGTCAGCAGCACACAGAAGGATAAGAGGGTGTGCTGGCGGAGCTGTGTGTTGGCAGGCGTATGCTCTACGGTGTGTGCTATATGTTATTTTTATGGCACAGCTGTGTCTCTACAGGGGGTTTTTGTCAGCAGTTGTTTTGGTAAGGCATTGCTATCTGCACACTTGAGAATGGCACAGTGACAGAAGTCTTTAGCAGAGGTCTGATCTGTAGAGGTTAGCCCCAGAATGAGTTGGGTTTGGGGAGCTATGAGAGCAAAGGCACTATTCTGTCTGACTCGTATCAGCAATAGGGTAGCCAGCAGTAGGGAAGTGATTGTCTCCCTGTACTCTGCACTGGTGAGACCACACCTAGAGTACTGGGTTCTGTTTTGGGCAAGAAACACATTGAGGGACTGGAGTGGACCCAGAGAAGGGAAACAAGCTTGATGAAGGGTCTGGAGAATGAACCTTGTGAGGAGCAGCTGAGGGAAGCTGAGGCTGGTTAGTCTGAAGAAAAGGAAGTTGAGGGGAGACCTTGTTGGTGTCTGCAACTACCTGATAGGAAATTGTAGAGAGATGGGGTTTGGTCTCTTCTCACAAGTACCAAGTGATAGGACAAGAGGAAATGACCTCAAGATGCGCCAGTGGAAGTTTAGCTGGGCATTAGGAAAAATTTCTTTATGGAAGAGTCATCAGGCCTTGGAACAGGCTTCCCGGGGAGGGGGCTGAATTACCAACCTTGCATGTGTTTCAAAATCATGGATATCTGGATCCTGGGGACAGGGTTTAGTAGTGGCCTTGGGACAGCTGGGTTCATGATTGGACTCAATGATCTTGAAGGTCTTTTCCAGCCAAAACAATTGAGATCAGCCATTTGAACTGTGCTTCTTTTTCAGATGCTGCCTTTTAGAAATCCATTGTGCAGCAGTTTATCTGTTTACACATAAGTAAGTTTACGTACATGTAATGCCCTTTAGTAAAATGCTCTCCTCTGCTCTTCTGGTTGGATAACCAGTGCTTCATGAGAATTCCACCTGGAATTATCACACAATCACAGAACATTAGGGATTGGAAGGGACCTCAAAAGATCATTCAGTCTAATCCCCCTGCCACAGCACAATCACCTAGATCAAGTCGCACAGGAACATGCCCAGGCAGGTTTTAAACATCTCCAGAGAACAACCCTCCGGGCAGCTCCTTCCAGGGCTCTATCACCCTCACTGTGAAGAAGTTCCTTCTCATACTGATGTGGAACCTCATGTTCTGGCTTATACCCATTGCCCCTTGTCTTATCGTTAGATGCCACAGAGAATTAGTGTCTGTCTTGGATAAACTGGGTGAGGTTAAACATAAATTACTCCATTTTTAGTTCCTTCTTGTAGTATTTAAACAAATCTACCAAATAAGAGACAGTATTATTCTCTACGTGGTGCCACAAACATGCTATCAGATTCAAACCACCTACATAGGAATCAACTCCACAGAAGCTCTCAACTGCCAGGGCTTTGACTATGAATCATAGAATCATTTAGGTTGGAAAGGACTTTTAAGATCTTTCATATAAATTACAGGATGCAAAGTATTTGAATGTAAAGGTTAAAAAACATCGGGTAAAAGTGTGTGTTGCTGCCTGTGTGCAGATACACAGATTCTGTTGTTCTGATGTTCTGTATTCATTGTCCACAGGTGAAAAGAAGTGTGCCAGCATACTTGACTCCATGGAGGACTTCTCCAGGTGTCTTTAGATCCTTCAGATCAGAAGCCAAGCCAAATCTCACCAGTGATGGATTCATCTGTGCTCCACTGCAAACCTTCACAGAAGAGGAAACAATGCTGAAGAACATGGGTATCTGTTCTTCTGTTTTATCTGTGTGATTAAAATCCACAACCTAAATGTGCCTCCAGTCTTAAAAAAAGGGAAAGAAGGAGGACCCAGGTAACTACAGACTTGTCAGCCTCACCTCCATCCTGGGAAAGGTGATGGAACAATTTATCCTAGATGCTGTCTCCAGGCACATCAAGTACAGGAGGGTCATTAGGGACAGTCAGCAGGGCTTAACCAAGGGGAGGTAATGCTTGACCAACCTGATAGCCTTTTATGAGGGCATAACCAGGTGGATGGGTGATGGCAGAGCCGTGGATGTGGTCTATCTTGACCAGAGTAAGGCATTTGGCACAGTCTCCCACAGCATCCTCACAACCCAAATGAGGCAGTGTGGTCTGGATGATCAGGTAGTGAGGCAGATCGTGAACTGCCTGCAGGAAAGAAACCAGAGAGTGGTGGTCAGTGGGACAGAGTCTGGTTGGAGGCCCGGATCTAGTGGAGTGCCCCAGGGGTCAATGCTGGGACCAGTCCTGTTCAATCTATTAATGACTTGGATGAGGGATTGGCATACACTGTCAGCAAGTTTGCTGAGACACAAAGCTGAGTGGTGTCGCCGACACCCCTGCAGGCTGTGCTGCCATTCAGCGAGATCTGGACAGGCTGGAGAGCTGGGCTGAGAGAAATGTAATGAGCTATAACAAGAGTAAGTGTAGAGTCTTGCATCTGGGCAAGGACAACCCCAGGCTGGGGACTGACCTGTTGGAGATTAGTGTAGGAGAAAGGGACCTGGGGATGCTGGTGGACAGCGGGATGACCATGAGCCAGCAGTGTGCTCATGTGGCCAAGAGGGCCAACAGCATCCTGGGGTGGATCAGAAGCGGAGGGGTTAGCAGATGGAAAGAGGTTCTTCTCCTCCTTTACTCTGTTATAGTGAGACCACATCTGGAGTTTTGTGTCCAGTTCTGAGCCCCTCAGTTCAAGAAGGCCTCGGAGCTGCTGGAGGGAGTCCAGTGCAGAGCAACGAGGATGATGAAGGAGGTGAAACACCGCCCTTATGAGGAAAGGCTGAAGGAGCTGGTTTTCTGTAGTTTGGAGGAGAGGAGACTGAGGGGTGACCTCAATAATGTCTATAAATATTTGAAGGGTGGGTGTCAGGAGGATGGAGCCAGGCTCTTCTCCATGTCATCTAGTGATAGGACAGGGGGCAATGGGTGTCAGTTGGAACACAGGAGGTTCCATATAAATACCAGAAAGAACTTCTTCCCAGTGAGGGTGACGGAGCACTGGAAGGGGCTGCCCAGGAGGGTTGTGGAGTCTCCTTCTCTGCAGGCATTTAAAACCCACCTGGACATGTTCCTGGGCGACTTGGTCTAGGTGATCCTGCTGTGGCAGGGGGATTGGACTAGATGATCTTTCGAGGTCCCTTCCAGTCCCTGATGTTCTGTGATTCTGTGAACTATGAGAGAAATTGTAGCATCATATTTTCTGTTCTTTATTTAATCCTTGTTAAATATTAAGTTAATTGTGTGGATTGTGCATAAAGAACTATAATGTGTTCCTTCCAGGTACCGCAGCGTATTTTACTCTGCACAAATAAGTTACTATCTGTTGAAAACTGTTGCTCTTGAGCAGAGTATGAGAACACTCACCCATTTTCTCTCTTCTCTTTATTGCAGTGGCAAAATTTGCTCAGGAGCAAGTCGCACCTTTGGTGCAAAAAATGGATGAGAATTCGGAAATGGAAGAGTCCATCATAAAGGGATTGTTTGAGCAAGGGGTCTGCACACTTAATCTTTTACTTGGAATGTGACAGTTTGTGAATCTCTAGCTCCAATCTTTGCATATTTTTAGATCTAATGTTTGAGGGATCAAATTCAAATGGACTAGTGAATTTTTACAAATGTTGGAGTTGACAAAAGCAGCTAAACCTGCCTGGATATGTTCCTGTGCGACTTGATCTAGATCATCCTGCTGTGGTGGATGGATCAGACTAGATGATCTTTCATGGTCCCTTCCAATCCCTAATGTTCTGTGATTCTGTTCTTTTTTACTGCATGATCACTCTCCATTTCTTACTGTAATATATTTTCCATCTCTCCCTCTCCCATACCATGTTTGTCATCCTATCCTCGAGTTTCTTTACTTGTTTGGGTTTTTTTTAAATTGTGTATGATGCTAGAACCAGCTTAACTGGTAAACGTTGCTGGGAAAGGGTGTCGGGAGTCCTCTGTGTCCTTCCTGGCCAACCATGAGGACTTGTGCTGCAGATACCCTGTTGGTCATGCCTGGCTTAAATTTTAGCATTTCCTGCTCTCAAACCTAAAGCTTGTCGGTTTTTAGAGAATCATTCTGATTGGAAAAGACCCTTGAGATCATTGAGTCCAACCATCTGCCCTACCTTACAAGTAAACCAGATCCCTCAATACCTCCTCCAAATGATCTTTAAACACATCCAGGGATGGTGGCTCAACCACCTCCCTGGGAAGCCCATTCTGATGCTTGACCACCCTTTCTGTGAAAACTTTTTTCCTAATGTCAAGTCTAAACCTACCCTGTTGTAGCTTGAACTCCTTCCTGTTGTTCTGTCACTGATTGCTTGTGAGAAGAGACCAGCACCAACCTCTCCACAAGGTCCTTTCAGGTAGTTGTAGAGAACGATGACGTCTCCTCTCAACCTCCTCTTCTTCAAGCTAAAGATCCCCAGCTCTTTCAGTCTTTCCTCATAAGGTCTATTCTCCAGTCCCTTCACCAGCTTAGCTGCCCTCCTCTGCACCTGCTCCAGCACCTCCACATCTCTCTTGTATTGAGGTGCCCAAAACTGGACACAACACTCAAGATGTGGTCTCACCAGTGCCGAATACAGGGGGACGATAACCTCCCTACTCCTGCTGGCCACACTATTTCTAATACAATCCAGGATGTCATTGGCCTTCTTGGCCACCTGGGCACACTGCTGGCTCATACTCATCTTCCTGTCAGATAGAACCCCCAGGTCCCTCTCTGCCACAGGGCTCTCCAGCCACATCTCCCCAAGCCTGTAGCATTGCAGGGGGTTGTTGTGGCCCAACACTGATGTTTATACAACATCAACTTGAAACATGAGACTTCTGTTGATGTTGCAGTTCTTCTGGGATATGTATCAGCTTGGACTAACAAATTGTTGTGAGGAACCAACAGACTGATCCATTTCCTTCTTTTGACTTGCAGCTGATGGCCATTGAGCTCGATGAAGAATATGGAGGAACTGGAGCTTCTTTTTTTTCAACCATATTGGCGGTAGAAGAACTGGCCAAAGTTGATCCATCTGTGTCTCTTATGTGTGAACTCCAAAATACCCTAACAAATAAGTTGTTTACCACATATGGAACAGAAGAACAAAAGAGAACCTACTTGCCCAGAGTTGCTAGAGATACAGTGAGTCAAAATCTCTCTTCACTGAATGATGTTTAATAGTTAAGGAATGTTAGCGGGGAGGTGATTTTCCATAAGTAAATGGGTGACTGCAGCACACTGAGCCTTGAAACCCTGGTTATTGCTGGGAGCTGTGGTGTCATAGATACATCCTGTCATCAGCAGCTGAGAGGTAAAAGTAGAAAGGCGCTTATTAGTTTCATGAAAATTTAATTTACTGTGGAAAAGAACTTTAAAGCAGTTGACTTTGAGCGACATGTAATTACATAGTGTTTCTATTCTTAATCTCCATATCTGGAACTTAGTTACTTCAGTGCAATAGATTCAGATCTTTGAATTGAAAAGACTTATGCTTCTATAGTTCAGTGCAGAGCCACAGAGATAATGAAGGGAGCAGAACACCTCCCTTATGAGGAAAGGCTGCGGGAGGTGGGTCTCTTTAGCTTGGAGAAAAGGAGACTGAGGGGTGACCTTATTAGTGTTTATAAATACGTGAAGGGTGGGTGTCAGGGTGATGGAGCCAGGCTCTGCTCAGTGGCATCTAATGATAGGACAAGGGGCAATGGGTGTGAGCTGGAACAGAGGAGGTTCCACATCAATCTGAAAAGGAACTTCTTCCCAGTGAGTGTGACAGAGCACTGGAAGGGGCTGCCCAGTGGGGTTGTGGAGTCTCCTTCTCTGGAGACATTTAAAACCCACCCAGATATGTTCCTGTGCGACTTGGTGTAGGTGATCCTGCTGTGGGAGGGGCATTTCAAGGTCCCTTCCAATCCCTAATGTTCTGTGATTCTGTGATACAGAACTGGTTTTATTGCAGAATTTGTTTTATGTTTGTGCCTGTTTGATACAAATGAAATGAATTTTTCCCTTATTGACAGATAGGCAGTTTCTGCCTTACGGAGCCAGGATCTGGCAGTGATGCTTTCTCTTTGAAGACTCGGGCTGAAAGGAAAGGTGACTACTACCTTATCAACGGCTCGAAGATGTGGATTAGCTTAGCAGAACACGCAGGAGTTTTCTTCGTGATGGCAAATGTGGATCCATCCTCAGTAAGTTGCTAAAGAGCAGTTTCCTTTTGCTGACAGCTGATTGAGATATGAAATTACAGACTTCATATTAATAATCTGA
The DNA here is from genome assembly GCA_013400115.1 of Rhinopomastus cyanomelas. Classification (NCBI taxonomy): domain Eukaryota; kingdom Metazoa; phylum Chordata; class Aves; order Bucerotiformes; family Rhinopomastidae; genus Rhinopomastus; species Rhinopomastus cyanomelas. Next base: position 110,863 of record VXBP01008693.1, read on the forward strand.
TGTTAAAGGTTAATATTCTTCAAACCTTTTCTGAGCTGACAGCAAACCTTGAAAAATATTTCCTAACAGAACTGGAGAACTTGCTGAGCAATTTAATAAATTCCTCCCACTGGGGAACATAAAAATGTCAGACCCGTAATTGCGGAGCCGAAGAGCACAGCATGCATTGGTGTTATTCTGAGTAACAGAAGAACACATAGTCTCAGACTTTCCAACAGCAAAGTGTGTTCAGGTACAGAAAGTACAGGGCTGAGTATGCTTGTTTCAATTTTCGTCACCAGTTTGGAGATGGGTAGTAGACTCAGCAAAGTCCACTGCAAAATGTGCTGTGCCAGTAGGTTAGAGTGATCATTGAAACATCATGGCTGGAGAGGACCTCTAGGATCATTAAGGTCAGCCCTCATCCCAACATCTCCCTAACCCCTAGACCATGCCCTGAAGTGCTCTGGCTACTTGTTTTTTAAACACCTCCAGGGATGGTGACTCCACCACCTCCCTGGGAAGCCAGCTCCAGTGCCCAGCCATTCTCTCAGGAAAGAACTTCTTCCTAAGATCCAACCTAAACCTCCCCTGATGCAAGTTGAGGCCCCTCTCGTCTTGTCATTAGTAATTTGGGAGCAGAGACCAGCACCAGCCTTGCTGTGAACCTCCTGTTAGCTAGCTGTAGAGGGCAATAAGGTCACCTCTCAGCCTCCTCTTCTCTAGACTAAATAATCCCAGTTCCTTCAGCTGCTGTTCATAGGGCCTGTGTTCCAGCCCTCTCCCCGGCATCATTCCCCCTTCTCTGGCCCCGCTCCCACACCTCAATGGCCTTCTTGTACTGTGGCACCCAAAACTGGACCCAGGACTCAAGATGCGGTCTCATGAGTGCAGAGTCCAGGGACATCATCACCTCCCTACTCCTGCTGGTTACGCCATTCCTGATCCAGGCCAGGATGCTATTGGGACCTCAAAAGATCATCTAGTCCAATCCCCCTGCCACAGCAGGATCATCTAGATGAAGTTGCACAGGGACATCTCCAGACGGATTTTAAGCATCTCCAGAGGAGACTCCACAAGCACCCTGGGCAGCCTGTTCCAGTGCTCTGTCACCCTCACTGTGAGGAAATTCCCTCTCATACTGATGTGGGACCTCCTATGTTCCAGCTTAGACCTGATTATGTTTTTCATATGGAATATTTTAATAGGAAGGTGTCTCCAGCCTTTGTTAACCCATAATTAATAGATACAGAGGAAATGGATGGTGTTGCCAGTGTTTTGCTTAGTAATGTAGTGTTAGGGAGGTGTGAACGTTCAGCATTGGAATGGTTTAGACCATCGTTTGCTGACTTTAGGACCAAAAAAAGCCAGTTCTTGATTAATTTTTAACTCATCCTAGGGATACAGGGGAATAACGTGCTTCATAGTCGATCGCAACACAGAGGGGCTCCACATAGGGAAGAAGGAGGACAAGCTGGGAATCAGAGCATCTTCCACCTGCCCAGTAACGTTTGAAAATGTGAAGGTATTGTAAGTGGTTCAGCTATTGAAATGTAATTTGTGTATTGTTGGAGCTTGATCACATCAAAGGAAGGAACGTTAACTAAATTCCCTCTTTTTCCTTTCCTTAGCCATTCTGATTGTTTGCCATATTTTCACTCTTTTTCCTTCCCTATTCACAAAAGGCTTTGGGGGGGTTTGAGTGTCTTAAATTTTGATACCGTTTTTCTCAATCAGCAGTTTATAGTCACGTGTGTCAGGGAATGTTCTAATCAGATACTGTAGAAATCTGGTTTATCATAGAACTCTAACGTTGGAAGGGACCTCCAAAGGTCATCTATTCAAACCCCCAACAACAAGCAGGGACATCTCTAAGTAGAACAGATCTCCCAGAGCCCCATCCAGCCTGACCTTGAATGGCTCCAGGGATTGGGACTCCACCACCTCTCTCTAACCTGTTCCAGGGATCGACCACCCTCAGATTAAAGAACTTGTTCCTCACATCCAGCCCAAATCTACCTTTTTGCAGCTTAAAACGATGACCCCTCATCCAGTCATTCTCTGCTCTTCCCCAGCCATCTGAGAGGCCGCTTTCAGGGATTGGAATGTCACTATTAGGTCCCCCTGGAGTCTTCAGGCTGAACAACCCCAATTCTCTCAGCCTGTCCTAATAAGAAGTGCTACAGCCCTCTAAGCATTTTTCATGGCCTCCTCTGGACCCACTCCAACAGCTCTGCATCCTTCTTGTGTTGGGGGCTTTTATGTTTTCACATAAGGAACACTAAATCCAACCTGCACACTAATCCAGCTGTGACCTGTACTAACCCTTGCGAAGCAGAACAGTACCAGAATCACTGAGTCTTTTTACCCTTTAGGTTCCTGAGAGCAATATCCTGGGCCAGGTTGGACAAGGCTATAAGTATGCGATTGGAATGCTGAACACGGGCAGAATAGGTATTGCTGCACAGGTGGGTACCAATAATACTGAATAAGTAATAAATAAATGATATGGAACACAACCAGCACACAGTTTTGAATTCGGGTTGACATGTGCAAAGTTTTTAAAGCGAGTACAAATAAACGTCTGAAAAATACTTCATTCAAAACTGAGTTGCCGCTAGGTGTCACTATCCCTGTGTGTAAGTGACAGTCAGCTACTGGAACGACTCTAGATGGCAAAATTCTCCTCTGGTGACATAAGCAATAGATTTAGAAAATATTAAATGGCAGTTAGTTCGTCTTTGGTGGTTAACTTACTGCTACTGAAATGCAGCAGCATTTTTTATCTTTCATTCTTATTATTTTACAACGAAAACTGGCCTTGGAAACGATAACACACTGAAAAGAATCACAGAATGTCAGGGGTTGGAAGGGACTTGTAGGGATCATCGAGTCCAGCCCCTCTGCTGGAACAGGATCCCCTAGGCTGGGTCACACAGGAACGTCCAGGTGGGTTTGAAAGTCTCCAGAGCAGGAGACTCCACAGCCTCTCTTGGCAGCCTGTTTCAGGGCTCTGTTACTCTCACAGGAAAGAAGTTTCTCCTCATGTTGAGCTGGAACTTGGTATGTTCCAGCTTATCCCTGTTACTCCTTGTCCTATTACTGGGCACCACCAAAGAGAGACTGGCCCCCTCCTCTTGACACTCGCCCCTCAGATATTTATGGACATTAAGATTCCTCTCAGCCTTCTCTTCTCCAGACTAAAAGAAGTCTAAAGCCTAAGTCTCCAGACTTGATCACACAGCAGTGAATCTGTCCCATGAGCTCTCCCTCCCAGCAGTGATCTGCTCCCTCAGTAGCAGAAATGGCAAATACCAGGGCAGCGTGAGGTGAAAAACCAGCAGTAAGAGCAAAGAACAAAACCCTTCCTGCAGTTGAGAGTTTCTAATTCATCCTTCAGGGTGAAGTAAAGCAAAGGACACTCACATCAAGGCTGTCAATGTCAAGAAGCCTGGAGTGGAACTGGAGACCTATGGCTTTGGCTTGCTGGATTGGGTGAGCCAGCTGACTGTAGGTTGCTTCATAGCACCAGTCTGGTATTAATGGCTCCAAATGTCACTGTGTGGGGTTGCCTAGGGTGACCCTATGCTAACTGGTGTTTTCCCAATAAAAAGTCAACTTAGTTTTAAAATACATACATTTTTTTATTACCAGAAATGCCCCACATTCATTCTTGTGCTTGAAAATTGACCCTTAAGGCATCTTAGGGGAAAATATTTCCTGAAGGAGGGTGTTGGGAGGATGGAGCCAGGCTCTTCTCAGTGTCATCTAGTGATAGGACAAGGGGCAATGGGTGTGAGCTGGAATTGAGGAGTTTCCACGTCAATATGAGGAGGAACTTCTTCATAGTGAGGGTGATGGAGCCCTGGAAGAGGCTGCCCAGGGAGGCTGCAGACATTTAAAAGCCACCTGGACATGTTCCTGTGCAACTGATCTAGGTGATCCTGCTGTGGCAGGGGGATTGGACTAGATGATCTTTCGAGGTCCCTTCCAATCCCTAATGTTCTGTGAATCTGTGTTTCTGTGACATTGGAGATATTTCAAAATGTTGTGAAGTCCACTTGTATCTCAGACTGCTGCTCATTACAGTGGAAATCAGATTCAGCCTTAGAGTAAAATTGCTTATGGCAAGTTTTATATTTTAAGTAATCTTTTATATCTACTTTGTTGTGTTTTTTGTCTAAGTACATCTTATCTTTTACTCTAGTTTACAGACCAGAAGTAAATCACCGTGAAATTTAGACAGTCCACATGGCAGGGTACTGTGCTGCTACATGAGTTGGCTTTTCCATCATTTCTAAAGATTATCAGTAATTAAAATTTGTCTGATACAGCATTTGAAAACTAGGCCTGTGGGCCCTGTTTTTCCCAGAGATATAAATAATACAGAGGCTCTGGCAGTAAAATAGATGGTCTGGATTTTACTCTTAATTACTCCAAGTTATAATTGGGCTTATAACCCAATTAAAAGTTAAGGTCAGGTAGTTGTTATATTTTAGTTACTGCTTTCTTCACACCTTTAAACGAGGTGAAATGTACTTGAGATGAGAAGAACAGCATTTCTAAAGCCCTGTAGTATTGAATTTAGTTTTGCAGTAGAAGTTTTAAAAGTTAATTAACATCTTATAAAATCTAATTGTGACTGTGAAAAGTTTCAGATAGTTTTAGTGCAAAGTATTCCCCGAGAGGGTGACAGAGCACTGGAACAGGCTGTCCAGGGGTGGTTGTGGGGTCTCCTTCTCTGGAGATGTTTAAAACCCACCTGGAGGTGTTCCTGTGCTAGGGGATCCTGCTGTGGCAGAGGAATTAACTAGATGATCTTTTGAGGTCCCTTCCAATCCCTAATGAGTCTGTGATTCTAATAAATGAAGTCAAGTCAATGAAGAGAGATTGAGAACACTAGGACTTTGTAGTTTCAACAGAAGAAGGCTGTGAGGTGATTTAATCACTGTCTATAAATCCATGAGGGCTGGGTGTCAAGAAGAAAGGAATCTTCTCTTTACAATTGCATCAAACAGGACAGGGGGTGATGGCTGCCAGCTTGAACGTAGGAAGTTTCACCTCAATCTGAGGAAAAACTTCTTTACAGTCAGGGTTATGAAATATTGGAAGGGGTTGACCAGGGAGGATGGGGAGTCCTCTTCTCTGTAGATGTTTCAGCCCCAGCTGGATGTGGAGCTGATTGAGGCTTTTTTAGGCAGTTCTGCTTTTCAGTGATTTATATCCTGCTTGAGCAGGAGGGGTGGACCCAATGGCCTTTGAAAGCCCCTTCCAACCCTAATAAAATGTGTAAACTCTATGCAAACTGTGATTTTCTTCATGTAGGTTTTACCAACCCCTAGGTAGGCAAAGGATTCAACTTTTCTCTTGAAAAGCTTTTTACAAAGGTGAACTACATGACCAGAAGAAGAAGACCAACTATTGTCATCTCCATAGGGTTAATTAAAATTAACTCATTTTTACAGAACATCTGCCTTATTTCTTTCAGATGTTGGGACTGGCACAGGGCTGTTTTGACTGCACGATTCCCTATACAAAGGAGAGGGTCCAGTTTGGGAAAAGCGTGTTCGATTTCCAGGTAAATGTTAACGAACCCACAGGCAACGTCCTCCAGGAGAGTAGTAGTTACCACAGCAGTTGACATCTTTCCTTGATGGGAAAATACACCTGGGTCAAGAAACACAAGAAACCTGGGGTAGGGTGTGCAGCGAGAGGACAAGGGTTACAGGCCTGAACAGGAGAGGTTGGGGTTCGGCATGAGGAACCAATTCTTTGCTGTGAGGGTGCTGAGATGCTGGAGCAGGTTGCCCAAGGCACTTGTGGCTGCCCCATCCCTTAAAGTGTTGAAGGGCAGGTTGTCAGTGGCCCTGAGTAACCTGCTCTAGTGAAGGTGTCCCTGCCTGTACAGGGTGGTTGGAACTAGATGATCTTTAAGGTCCCTTCCAACCCTGGTTATTCTATGATCTCTTCTGATTTTAATACCATGAAGTTAGAAGTGTTCCAGTTTATATCCCCCCTTTCACAAGATATAGTGGAGGGCCTTTCACTGGACACACTTGAAATTACAAAAAGATGAGGAAAACTGATTGAACTATTAGATTTCCTGTGTTATACAAAGACATTTAGTTTTCATGATAATATCTGTATCTGCAGACGAAAAAGGCTCTTTGTTGCAAAAATGATGTATAGTTTAATAAGGAAGATGTGTAATTGTCATTACTCTGGTAATTTTCCTGTTAAAAGAAACCTACATCTCAGATGAAGGGAAGGAACATTAATGCTGCTCATAATTTATACAAATTTTAGGAAGCACCCACAGAGATTGAGGAAATTATCAGAGCTGCATCTTTTCAATGGGAAATGGAATCTGTAATTGCCAAAGCCTTTTGTTATTTGACCTGTATATACATTTCTGTTAATTTTAGAGAGCAGTGTTCACGTTCCAGTAAGATGAAAGATTTCATTGTGGTTTAGGAGCAAGTTGGGCAACTAAATGTTCAATTACTGTAATGTTTAGGTCTCCTTACATAGACCTGTTCTGTAATCCCCACCAGTTAGAGTTGAGCTCCATCACCTTTTTCCTTCTCTCTGAGTCAGTTCTTCAGTCACATTCTCTAGACTTCTGTGCTGCTTCTAGCTCTTGTCTCATGGTTATGAGACAGGGAAAGGAGAGGTTGTCACCTTGCTATTTCACCAAGCTGTTCTCAGCCAGGTGCACAGCTTGACCTACCCACATCTGTGGTGCCAAGGAGAGCATTAGGATTCAGAGAGTTCAGCGCAGAGCCACAAAGATGATGAAGGGAGTAGAACACCTCCCTGATGAGGAAAGGCTGAGGGAGCTGGGTCTGCTGCGCTTGGAGAAGAGGAGACTGAGGGGTGACCTCATTAATGTTGATAAATATGTGAAGAGTGGATGTCAGGAGGATGGAGCCAGGCTCTGCTGAGTGGCATCTAATGACAGGGCAAGGGGCAATGGGTGTGAGTTGGAACGGATTAGGTTCCACATAAACATGAGAAGGAACTTCTTCATGGTGAGTGTGACAGAGTAGTGGAAGGGGCTGCCCAGGGAAGTTGTGGAGTCTCCTTCTCTGGAGACATTTAAAATCCACATGGATATGTTCCTTTGTCACTTTTTCTAGGTGATCTTGCTCTGGCAGGAGTATTGGACTGGATGATCTTTCAAGGTCCCTTCCAATTCCTAATGTTCTATGATTCTGTGATTTTGCTGGAATTTTTTCAATTATATTCATGGGTGCACGTAGGTTCATGTTGGACCCTCAATCCAGCCAGTCAGGCAGCTGCTGAATCCAAGAAGAGGGAAGGAGAAAATCTGGGTGTAGTTCCAAAAGGACTTTGGTGGCCCAGAGATACCCCCAGCTTCCATGTTAATAGATGATCTAGATGTTAGATGTTAGGATTACTGGGTTTATTTGGATTTAGGTTGGACTGGATGATCTTTAAGGTCTTTTCCAACCTCATCATTACTGTGATACTGTGATGCAGATAAATGTGAAATCATAGTCCAGCAGGATTTTGTGTTTTTATTTTAGAGTGTAGCTAATGTTCCTTGGTGGAAACAGTGGTTCTTGCTAGAAATTCCAGTTGGGCTCCAGATACTGGTTCTGTCTGACTTGTGGTGTGCTTTTTACAGGGCATGCAGCACCAGATAGCTCAGGTGGCCACGCAGTTGGAAGCAGCGAGGTTGCTGACCTACAACGCAGCGCGTCTTGTAGAAGCAGGAAGGCCGATCATAAAGGAGGCCAGCATGGCCAAGTACTACGCTGCTGAGGTGAGCTGCCATTCCTGTATCCATGGACTGATCTCCCTGAGTGTATTGCTTCAGGGCAATGGGTGTGAGCTGGAACACAGGAGGTTCCACATCAATATGAGAAGGAACTGCTTCCCGGTGAGGGTGACAGAGCACTGGAAGGGGCTGCCCAGGGGGGTTGTGGATTCTCCTCTGGAGACATTTAAAACCCACCTGGATGTGTTCCTGTGCAACTTGGTGCAGGTGATCCTGCTGTGGGGGGATTGGACTGAATGATCTTTCGAGGTCCCTTCCAATCCCTAATGTTCTGTCATTCTGATTTCTCTTCTGCTGTGAAATCTGGATGCATTTCTACCTTGTTTCTCATTCCCAGTGTGGAGTGTGAGGAGGCCACCCAGCAATGCTTGGGGCCATAAAGAAGACTTTAAAAATCAACAAGATTTTTAGAGGAAATTATTTTTTTTAAAGAAGCAACAATATTAAAAAAGACAATTAATTGGGATTTTCAGTGGTTTAGAGAGATTTCATTTTCTCTTTCTGTGCCTGGAGAAATGTCATGGTGAGAGTTTATTTGTGACCATTTTAACTCTGCTGGTCACACTTGATCTCGGTGATCCTGCTGTGGCAGGGGGATTGGACTGGATGATCTCTCGGGGTCCCTTCCAATCCCTGATGATTCTATGATTCTCTGATTCTGTGAATATTACTCAAACCTGGATTGCTTCTGGCTCTCTGTCATTTCTGCCTTGCACACCACTGCTAGTCTTTTAACATTTTTTTGTACACACCACTGCAGCGACAGTAAGTTCTTCATATCCTCTGATTTAGAAAAAAGAAATAAAATTTTTATTCTAAAATAACTTACTTAAATAAGATGGATGCAAAAATACCAGTCTCCTTCTCCCGGGGTGTTTTTCCTTCAAGGAGCTGCAAAACACAAAATTTACTCCCCTCTGTGTGAAGTTGAATCCTGAAATTGTAAATCTGACACTGTTTTCATAGGTTGCAACCCTGACGACTAGTAAATGCATCGAATGGATGGGAGGTGTTGGATTCACCAAAAGTTACCCTATAGAGAAGTACTATCGTGACTGCAAGATAGGTGAGCGGTGGTTTCTTAACGAGTATTTCTTGTGGCAGGATTAACATGTGAAGGTGAATCACTGGCTGTTTTTTAAAGATACTTTTTCCTTCAGACTAATCCTCTAGACGTGACTGGATCTAGGTGATCCTGCTGTGGCAGGGGGATTGGATTAGATGGTCTTTCAAGGTCCCTTCCAATCCCTAATGTTCTGTGATTCTGAGACACTGATTCAAAGGCTCAGGTATAGGAAGATAAAACTTCAGGTATAAATACCCCTGTATATAAGGCTAGATACCAGTAAAACACAGACACACGTGTTTTGTCCCGTTCTATTAAGGAAAATACCAGTTCAAAAAGAACTCAAAATACTTTTTTTGGCTTTAACAGCTGAATCAATGTGGAGTTTTATTTTCAAGACTTCCTGCTTTACCAGTACAATCCTCAGACCTAACAGTTTCACATTGCTCTCTACAACTACCTAAGTGCTCTCTACAACTACCTGAATACTCTCTTCAACTACCTAAAAGGAGGTTGTACTGAGGCTGGTGCTGGTCTCTTCTCCCAAATCAGTAATAACAGGGCAAGAGGAAATGGACTCAAATTGCATCGGGGAGGTTTAGATTGGATCTTAGGAAGATGTTTTTTCCTGAGAGAGTGGCTGGGCACTGGAACAGGGAGCCCAGGGAGTTGGTGGAGTCACTATCCCTGGAAGTGTTTAAAAACATATGCCCCAACACTACATCTAAGCCTCTTGTTCTGGTTTCAAGCTCCAACATGGCAGGTTTAGATTGGACATCAGGAAAAAATTCTTCACAGAGAGAGTGGTCAGGCACTGGAATGGGCTGCTCAGGGTGATGGTTGAGACATCAACCCTGGATGAGTTTACAAGACACTTAGATGTAGTGTTGGGGAATCTGGTTTAGGGGTGAACTTGTAGAGTAGGGGTGATGGTTGGACTCGATGATCTCAAGGGTCTTTTCCAACCTGAATGATTCTATGAAAACTGAGTAGCTAGAGGTCATGGTCTAGGGGTTAAGGAGATGTTGGGATGAGGGCTGGACTTGATGATACTGGAGGTCCTTTCCAGCCATGATGATTCTATAATTCTAAGAATCTTCCATGATTCTAAGATTCTTAGACTAATCCATTAGATGCGACTGGATCTGGGTGATCCTGCTGTGGCAGGGGGATTGGACTTAGAATTAGGGATGATTCTTAGAATCATAGAATCGACTCTTATTGCTGATAACATTTGTAAGTGCTTAATTTTTGTTGCTTATTTAGGAATGGCTTTTCAGGAGATTTTCAGGTTAGGCTGAATGAGGTGCTGAGTGGCATGATCTAGGTGTAAGGATTACTGGGTTTATTTGGATTTAGGTTGGACTAGATGATCTTTAAGGTCTTTTCCAACCTTATCATTACTGTGATACTGTGACATTGTGTTGGCACCAGCTGAAAAGTATTTTAATTGTTCCAGACAGTAAAATATCAACATTTATGTAAATAATAATTCTGTAAAATTCAGTAAAACTTCCCTTCATAACTGCAAATTTTCTAGCTGGACTGTTAGAGCAACATCATTATATCTCTTCATAAAGTCACTATAGATTTGTGGTTTTCTGATGTATTTTCTTCTAATTCCAGGTACAATATACGAAGGAACTTCGAATATCCAGTTGAGCACCATTGCAAAAAGCTTAGCACAGGAGTACTGACACCAAAAGGACTTCTGGACTGTTAACAGAAATCATTTCCCTGAGAATTCGTTCTGAGTTGCATGTTGATGCAACTAAGAACACATTGTCACAGACAGAATCATAAGGAAAACCATGAATTCCCCATTTCAGGACAGTGTAATTCATGTGAAATCCCAAATCATGGGTTAAAAGTGTCTCTTTCTGTCCCAGACATTTGCAGCCTCATGCTCTGGCTGAACTGATTCAGCTGCCTTTGGTTATGCAAAACTGTACCTCCACGTTGAGATTGCAAAGTGAAAACAAAAGAAGCCAAGTCCTTGGCTTGCCTGGTGTGAGAGGTGCTCATAAGGCACCTGGGAGGGAGGACTCTCTGCCTGCAGAACTGTTGTATGGCATAAAGCTGCTGTTGGTGATGCCCTGTATTAACATGGGGTACAGGACAGATAGGTGGAAAGAGGTAGGAGTGATGGTTTCCTCTCTCCCAGGTGTAGCTGCTGCAATTGAAGTAATTTTTATAGCAGCCCTGAGTGTGTTCTTAAGTGTATCTCGGTAATTAAGCCCTTCCATCCCCAGTTTGCAGGACTGAAAGGTGGATAATACCTGCCTCCCTTTTCCAGCCTTCTCAGCTGTTAAGGGGTTTAATCTGAGAGGCTATTTATAGTCCTCCTTTCATAAAAGGTTGAGTTGAAATCTCTGTGTGATGGGGTTAAAAAAGCTCCGGTAATTGTGCAAAAAGACAGAGATAAGCTGGGCAGTAGGAACGCTGTGATGCCTCTCTCACAGTGGCTTTTCCATGCTCAACACATTTTACAGCCTTTAATCCTCGGGGCTTTCCTGGGAGTTAGGTGTCAGCTGTTAATTGGCAACAGAGAAATTTCACTCGTGGAAATTAGTGGGTCTCTAGAGAAGTTTTGTTTCCTTTTGAGAGACAGAGAAAGAGAGAAGGGAGGTGAGAAGCATTTGCAATTGTATCCCTCCCTGTTTACTTCAAAATGTGCTGGAACAGACTGAATCATCTTCTTAGAGGATCCTCTAGGTGTGAACTGAAGTGTGAGGGAACTTCACCTCACCAGACACGATCTTCACATGGTTTTGAATGGATATCCAGCAGCTGTTTAATGGGTGAACACTCCTACAGCCCATCAGTCCACTGCCTTGGTGTAACCCTCGCTGACAATTTGAGGTGCCCAGGTAGTCTGGAGTCCCACTTAATGTCCGAGTTCTTCCTCTTACTCTTTTTCTAGACCTTGTATTTAGAGCACAAACCTCTTCAGTGCTGGGGAACTAATTAACTAAGAATCAAGAGACAGAAATCTTAATATATGAAAAATCTTAGTAATTGCAGCAATTGGCAGTTTGCTTTGAGTGCTTTTGGGAGCGAAGGACTGGTTCTCTCTCTGGTTTTGGCTGACTGTGAAGAATCTCATTTTTAAAGCTCCTTGTTCGCTGATGATTGGATTTGAGTAGAACTTAGAATATCACAGGCTGAGACTCCTGAAGGATTTTCTAAGAAATCTAGAGTAGATGACACTTAACAGATAGTGTCTTGTAAAACAAGCAGACTGCAGTGCCTTAGACACAGAAATGAGTAAGGAGGAAAAGCTCAGTCGTTAAATATAAAAAGCACTATTATTATATTTAAAAGTTTGACTCTCTGTCAGCCTCAGAGGGAAATAACTACTTTAGGTAATTAATTCCACCAACGTACCCACTTTTCCTGTTGACAGCCCAAAAACTGACACGGGAGTTATCCTTGTGCCAATAAAAAAGCTCCTCCCGCATCAGTTTGACCAGTAGCCTTGAGATTTTAAAAAGTATGTGAAGGTAAACTAGATGATTTCTGAAGACTTCTATCTTAATTATTATTATTAATTATTCTAATCATAATCATTATTGCTATTATTAATGCATTTCAAGTTGCAGGCTTTTCTTCAGCTGGATTGAAGTGTCTGTGGAGGTTGACTTTAAAACTACAGACACTGCAACAGCTGGCTACAGTTACTCTGCTCAGCGTAGTCTATCCGTGAGCCTGAGATGGTCATAACCACACTACTAATTGCTTGATTAATGGGGTGAGTGTCAGCAGAGATCAGGTTCGTACTTTTTAAAGTATAAAACTCGTATTTTTTAAGTATTCATGCTTTTTAATAGGTCTCCAAGTTTGAGATGCTGCCTTAGCTTGGCTTCTGCCGTGTAAAACCCGCCTGGAGATGTTCCTGTGCAACTTAGTGTAGGTGGTCCTGCTGTGGCAGGGGGGTTGGACTAGAAGATCTTTTGAGGTCCCTTCCAATCCCTAATGTTCTGTGATTCTGTGTTTTGTGGGGAATGAGCGAGGTACTGAACTGACTGGTTAAAGCAAACCCTCTATGGAGGGAAGTTCAGGGCTCTTTGAAGGATGGCCAAGGTGTGGGTACCCAGGGCTATGTAAAAAGACTGCTTCATCATGTGGAGCTGTTTCAGGTGTCTGTTTGGAAAAATAACCAGGAAAAGAACATCAAAATAATGTGATTTCCTGCAGTCTCAACTCAGAAACAACCCGAGTGGTCTCATCAGCTGCTCAACAGTTCTCAGAAAAGCAAGGTCAAGCCTTTGGTGTGGCAGGTGTTGATTTAGTAATGAAGCTGTACCGTCATCCAGGAGCCTGTGCTCCCCACTTGCCCTGTTCCATTTGGGATGGGCATTCATGAAGTACCACAAACTCCATTTCTCCCTTTGGCACTGGTGACATAGGACTGTTGCTGGTGTGGAGCTGCAGAGGTGGTGTTGTGCATTCTCTCAGGCTTTTGGTGCTAATGATGGAGTCAAAGCTGCTTCATACTCAACACAGATCTCTTAGTCAGCCCAGCCAATCCAGACTTTTCCCCTGGAAGAGCATCAAACGTTGCATCTGGGCTTCCCTGGTTGGCAGACAAGACCTGTATTGAGAGTGTTATTTTAAAAGTGATCTTTGACTCGATCCACTGCTGATCTTGTCCTTTGGGTTCTCTAATAACCTGTCACCTAAACATTTTTGCAGGTCGTGCCATTTTTGTACTGGTAGAGAGCGACTGGATCACCTGTCAGGTCTGTTTAGTTTCATTCTGGTTTGTTATAAAAGTCTAAGGATCTGTTTCCACAGAACGTTTTCATTGCTGCTCTGGAAACACTCAAATACAACAATTTTCTATGGTGTTTTCTCTGCTGTTGTTCTTTCTTCCGCGTTTTCTTTCCCCTGTATAAAGAATTGTGTTTGAAAAGGCTTTGAAATGCAAGGTAATTGTTCACTGGGAGCCTTTTGCTATGTAAAGAATTTTCTAATTAACACGTTATGCCTTTCCCTTTGAAAATCTTCTGGTGAGAGATATATTTTGTGTTGTTTTTACAGAGCTGGGCTTGGCGTGAAGCACAGGCTGCTTCAAAAGCAGCTCTGTGATTTCCTGAGCTCACTCACTGGATATAGGAAGATGGAATAAATGGTTTTCCTCACCCCCAGAATGTTTTCAGTGTTCCAGTGTGACAGATCTGAGAGCATTTTATTCTGGACAGCTTCATCTAGTGAGAAGTGTGTCTGCCCATAGCAGGGGGGTTGAAACTGGTGATCTCTGAAGTCCCTTCCAACCCTCAATTCCAGAAGGACACAGAACTGCTGGAGACAGTCCAATGCAGTGCCACAAGGATGATGAAAGGAGTGGAGCATCTCCCTGATGAGGAAAGGCTGAGGGAGCTGCATCTCTTGAGCTTGGAGGAGACTGAGGGGTGACCTCATTAATGTTGATGAATATGTGAAAGGTGGATGTCAGGAGGATGGAGCCAGGCTCTGCTCAGTGTCATCCAATGTGAGCTGGAACAGAAGAGGTTCCACATCAATATGAGAAGGAACTTCCTCACAGTGAGAGTGACAGAGCACTGGAGGGGGCTGCCCAGGGGGGTTGTGGAGTCTCCTTCCCTGGATGAGTTTAAAAGATGCTCAGATGTAGTGTTGCAGGTTCTGGTTTAGGGGTGAACTTGTAGAGTAGGATTGATGGTTGGACTCGATGATCCCAAGGGTCTTTTCAAACCTTAGTGATTCTATGATCTGATCAGGACTTAAAGTGAGTTTTGATTGGTCTGTAACCCTGGTCAAAGTGGGAAAGTGTCACTGGGAAGGGCTGGAATGGACAGTTCCTGCTCATTTGATTGAGAGCCAAATGCAAGTTGGCAGATCAAGAATTGTCTTTCATGTTTTCTAGCTATGAGACATCTTTCTTTCCTACTGTAGAGACAATGAAGTGAAGAGTGGAGCTGCCATACCATGGATTCATGTTGAGTGGCCTTTCTGGGTCCCATAAATGTGATTGATCCAATTTTGCCAAGTTTCCATTCTGGAGCCTGTGGCAGGGCTCTAGTTTTCTCTCCATTTCATAGGACACAAGAAGCTGTTACACACATCTGGAGCTGGTGTTCTGCTGGTTGAGAGGTTTTTACCTGCCTCATCTTAGGAACATCCAGGCAAGATTTTTAAATCATAACTCACCCATTAAAGGAACAGCAGAATCTTCTAATCACACTTTTCCATCAGATACAAATTTGCTGTGTCTTGGAGATTTTTGGTTTGAATTGTTTTCTAGGAAATGCTGCAAGCTTTTGCTCTTCCCTCATTTGCATCCTAAATTAAATGCAAATTTTTCAATATAGCCAGAGCTGTTATCCAGCTTTAATTTGATACCGTGACGATGGGTTTTTCTGCCTTTGTGTAGCTGGTACCCAAAGATGTGATAATTACATTTCTGAAAGACACTGGCTTCTTCAGATACTTCTTGTTTTTCTGTAGGGATTCAGAAAAGTACAGAGTGTGAAAGGGGAGGTCCCAGGAGCTGCCAGTGTTATTTATGCTCCAAAGTGTTACAGAATCTCAGAACGTTAGGGATTGGAAGGGACCTGTAGAGATCATCCAGTCCAATCCCACCATCAGAGCAGGATCCCCTAGACCAGGTCACACAGGAACACATCCAGGTGGGTTTTAAACGTCTCCAGAGAAGGAGGTTCCACAACCAACCCTCTTGGGCAGCCCCTTCCAGTGCTCCGTCACCTTCACTGTGAGGAAGTTTCTTCTGATATTTATATGGAACCTCCTCTGTTCCACCTCACACCCATTATCCCTTGTCCTATCATTAGATGACACTGAGCAGAGCCTGGCTCCATCCTCCTGACACCCACCCTTCACATATTTATCAACATTCATGAGGTCACCCCTCAGTCTCCTTTTTTCCCAGCTCAAGAGACCCAGCTCCCTCAACCTTTCCTCATCAGGGAGGAGAGCTGTGGTTGTCCTCTCGTTCTTCAGGAGGCTGACGCAGCACCGGGTTAAATCTCTTGATGATCTGGTGTCTCAAACAATCATGACTTAATAACCAGCCTTCTCTATCCTGCTGCTTCTCCTTAGAAGTGTCCAAAAATCCTTCTTTGTTTTAACTGTAGGAGCCTTCTGGCGCTGAATTACATCTATTCCTTGACTGAAACGTATCTGCTCTGTGCTAACCTCATTACCCAGGGATGATTTCTAGAAGAGGAAGTGAGGAGTAATGAAATCATTCCTAACTGAAGGAAATGCTTCGCAGAACTATGCAAATTCCAATTTGGCCGGGATGCTGTGGTGGCTTCACGTTCTATTTCTGGGAAGCCAAGAGCGAGAAACAGTTGGGAGAGATACAGATAGACTGGTTCTGCCTTCAGTTTGCCCTCTTGCCTTGAGATCTGCTGGGACATCCCAGTTCAGGAGGGACCATGGTAGCTGCCATCATGCTCCTCGGTTCCTGTCCTTCTAAATTAAACTTGTCCCACTTGCTTCAGGTGCTGTCTGCTTTGGCGGGTTCTTGCTGACGTCCCTCGTGTTGGATGTTTTCCTCTGCGTGCAAAATTAAGGCTCAGACCTCATCCAAAGTAGCTGTTTTTCTGCACTAGTCACAGAATCACAGAACATTAGGGATTGGAAGGGATCTCCAAAGATCATCCAGTCCAATCCCCCTGCCACAGCAGAATGACCTAGACCAAGTCACACAGGAACATGTCCAGATGGGTTTTAAACATCTCCAGAGAAGGAGACTCCACAACACTCCCTGGGCAGCCTGTTCCAGTGCTCTGTCACCCTCACTGGGAAGATGTTCCTTCTCATATTGATGTGGAACCTCCTCTATTCCAGCTCACACCCAGTGCCCCTTGCAGTGGGTGGCCCTGGCTGTCTGCACAGGGCAAAGGAATGATGAGATGGACCTGCCTCCCCTCTGCTTCTCAGGCTGTGCTACAGTGCCTGGAAAAGCAAAGACAGCAGAAGCAGGAAAACATTTTGAAGTTTAAAAAATGAGTCTCCTAGAGTGCCTGGGGGAAACCACAGGCTGGGCACAGCCTTCCTGGGGCTCTGGGGCACCCAGCTTGCATTCTTCCATCTGCAAATCTCACCTTCCTAAATCTTGAGGCAAAAAGAGAGGGAGAAGAACAACCCCCACAAGCAGCTGTTTTTACACAGGAGTGTTTGCAAACGCACCCGTGAGTATTCACTGGGAAAGATGTGACGGGAGTGCTGGAAGGATGGCTTGTGGGTGCTCCATGACTTTTGTCTTTCAAGGAATCATAGTGTAGAAATGAGTCATGTGCTCAAGAAATCCACTTCGGATTAACACCATCTCCTGCCTCCCCAGCTTTTCCCCCTCAGAAGGTGCCCATGAGAGTGACGACCTGCAAACAGCAAACTCCAGTGATTTGCAAAAGGCACCAGCCCCCTGCCTTCCCTCGATGGGTTGATTTATGTGCTGTTTGCTGTTTTTTGAGAACACAAAACAATTAATTTATGTGTGAAAAGAACAGCGAATTAATCCTGGAGAGCCCTGGAGCCTTTAAAGACCCGAATCATATGTTGAGCTCGTTTAAAACTTGCATAAGAAATTAATGTAGAATAAAGCCCTTTAATTTGAAAAGTGCATCTGTAGTAGGTGTCCCTAGGATATCTTCTGGATCATTATTCAGAAAGGTTAAGGGGGACTTTAGGTTTTTTCCTTTCTTTCCTCTTTTTTTTCTTAGGGTTGTTATTTTTTTGCACATTCAGCCTGTGTTTTCCAGTTTGCAGCTCAACATGGTGCATTTCGACTTGTAAAGAGAGCGAGATCTCAAAAAAGAAAGGGGGGGGGTGTGGGGGTGGCGCTTTTTATTCGCCTTCCACTTAATTTCCTTGCTGCCTTGCCAGTCCCAGCTTAATGAATGTAATTGCTACCTTTGATGAAAATACTATTATCAAGATCACACATTACATTGGAAAACAGTTTTTCTTTAAACACGGCTCCCGCGGTCTCTAATTATGCGTGTAACAAGTGGCTCCCGAACAAAAGAGCATGTTGTCTACAATTGCTAGGAATTGGAGCAAGGCAAATCCGAACAAAGAACAGATTAGATTTGCTCCATGCTCCACAAAGCCCATTCCCCTGATTAATTTCCTGCAAAAACTAAAACAATTCTCTCTTAAAAGAAGCCAACCCTCGTCCCCAGAATGATCCATATGCCATTTGTGTCAGTCTATAGGATGATAATGGCCGCAGATTGGAATTATTAACTATTAGACGTCGTGGAAGAGGGAAGCTCTTTTATAAACTTAGCTTTTCATATGGAAATCGGCAGCGCGAAGGACTTAAGGAACAAAAAAAAAAAGGCCCTGACTTTTCTGTGGAAACCAGGAGCAAGAAAGCACCCGGTAACCCAAAGTCTGAATTGTACACCTATAATCCAATTATTTGGTCATTTCACTCTTTGGGTCTCCCAGTGTCACAGAATCACAGAGCATTAGGGATGGGAAGGGACCTCAGAAGATCATCTAGTCCAGTCCCACTGCCACAGCAGGATGTCTTGTTGGGTTTTCCAGCAATCACAGAATCACAGAATCATTAGGGATTGGAAGGGACCTTTAAAGATCATCCAGTCCAATCCCCCTGCCACAGCAGGATCACCTAGATCAAGGTGATGCCACATCTGTGTGTGTGCACCTTAAATCCTGAGCAGAATTTCACAGAATCAAAGAATCACAGAACACTAGGGATTGAAAGGGACCTCAATAGATCACAGAATCCTGCAACACTAGGGATTGGAAGGGACCTTGAAAGATCATCCAGCCCAATCAGGGACCTTGAAAGAACATCCAGTCCAATCCACCTGCCACAGCAGGATCCCCTAGATCCAGTCACACAGGAACATGTCCAGGAGGATTTTAAACATCTCCAGAGAAGGAGACTCCACAACCCCCCTGGGCAGCCCCTTCCAGGGCTCTATCACCCTCATTTGATCCTTAAACAACTGGAGTCAAAATCAGAAACACAATTTGCGGTTCTGTGGAAAAGCAGGCGTTAGGAAAATGCTGAATTAGCTCTCGATAGCTGATCAAATCCTGCCGCGCGGATTGAGTTGCTTTTTGTGTTGCTAATGTGAAGAATTAGTGGAAGCCATTCTGAACATGGTGTTATTTTTCATGCTTATTTGTATTGATCATGGCTGCCTAGCTGTGGCCCGTTGTACGAGAGGCACACAAACCCCAAAAACAAAAGCAAAACACGATACCCCAAAAAAGAGTTCAGCTCCAAAGTATTTACAGGCTGGATTGGAATGGAGATGGAGATTAATGTCAGTTATATCTCTGAATCTTGAAATTTGGATTACTAAGCAAGATCTTAGAATCACAGAATCATTAGGGATTGGAAGGGACCTCGAAAGATCATCCAGTTCAATCCCCCTGCCACAGCAGGATCACCTAGACCAAGTCACACAAGGAACATATCCAGGTGGGTCTTAAGTGTCTCCAGGGAAGGAGACTCCAGAACTTCCCTGGGCAGTCAGTGCTCCATCACCCTCACCATGAAGAAGTTCCTTCTTATTTTTATGTGGAACGTCCTCTGTCCCAGCTCACACCCATTGCCCCTTGTCCTATCATTAGTTGCCACTGAGCAGAGCCTGGCTCCATCCTCCTGACACCCACCTTTCACATATTTATATCATCTCTCCATCCATGATGTGTTTTCACAACTGCTTCGATGTGTCAGCTCTGCCCTGAGCTGCTCTGTGATGTCTGCTTCAAGTGTCTCAGTCTCCAGAACTCTGCTCTGTGTTATGCTTGAGACAAGCATAACCTGTCCTCCTATGCCAAGATGACAATATGATGCGGTGCAACACAGGACCAGAACCTGCTGCAGAGGGGAAATGATCCCAAAATTAGTGCTGTGCAGTGGCCACA
Organism: Rhinopomastus cyanomelas; assembly: GCA_013400115.1. NCBI lineage: Eukaryota > Metazoa > Chordata > Aves > Bucerotiformes > Rhinopomastidae > Rhinopomastus > Rhinopomastus cyanomelas. Next base: position 130,614 of record VXBP01008693.1, read on the forward strand.
AATAGGTTCCTCTCTGTGAAGCTATTTTACAAGAGAGAGTGGCAGGGAGGGAAAGGAAAGGAGACACAGATCAGACTCATCAAGGTTGCAAAAGACCTTCAAGATAATTGAAACCAGCCATTTATCTTACAACCCTGAACTACTAAACCATCTCCTGAAACACTATGCCTGCCGTTTTTGAACACCTTCAGGATGATCAATGGGCTGAGGCTAATTGTATGAGATTCAATAAGGGCAAATATTGGGTCCTGCACTTTGGCCACAACAACCTTCAGCAGCGCTACAGGCTTTGGGAGTAGTGGCTGGAGAGCTGCCCAGCAGAGACAGACCTGGGGGTGTCAGAATCGGTCCTTTTGAATAGGTAGATCAAAGTGGGAGCCTGAAGACTCAAGTCCCAGAGCCTGCAAATGGTGCTACTGTGAATGGAAAGGACCACTGGACCAGGCTGCCCAGAGAGGTGGTGGAGGTCCATCTCTGGAGCCAATCAAGGTCAGGCTGCATGGGCTCTGGGCAATCTGTCTTGGCAAAAGATGTCCCTTCTTGTTGCACTTGAGGTTGGACTAGATGACCTTTGGAAGTCCCTTCCCACCCAACACATTCTATGATTCTATGAAAGCAACCAGCCCCACTCCCTGGGCAACCTCTTGTTTCTGTACAAAGTCCTCCTCAGTCAGAGGGTTGTGCTGGTCCATCCTTTTGCACAGGCACATGTGGCAGCAGGAGGTGTATGGTGAGCACTAACTGGGATCTGAAGTGGTGGAGCAGGGTGGGAGGTGTCCTTTTAAGGGACAGGGACTTGCAAACAGGGGACCAAAGAGGATTGTACAGAATCATAGAATGTACTGGGGTGGAAGCGACCTCCAAAGGTCACCTGGTCCAATCCCCCTACAACAAGCAGGGACATCTCAGGGCATTGGACTGAGTGATCTTTTGAGGTTGCTTCCAGTCCCTGATGTTCTGTGATTCTGTGGTCTCTGGCTAGAACAGATTGCCAAGAGCCCCATCCAGCCTGACCTTGAATGTCTCTAGGGATGGGGTTTCCACCACCTCTCCAGGCAGACTGGAGGGATCCACCACCCTCAGATTGAAGAACCTTTTCCTGATGTCCAGCCCAGAAGGAGGCATCTAGTGAGCTTGTATCACGCACAGACTCCTCCTCTTCTCACTGAATTCCTACAAAAATGCAGAAGAAAGGGGAAGCACCACTCAGTGCAAGTGGGAAAAGGAAGGATTAGTGCCAGGGGCTGTGGACTCACAGAGATGAGTTGCCTCTACCGGATCGATGGAGCTGAGAACGGGCCAGCTCAGCACACCCTGCCTTACACATCCCACTCTTTTATTTCACGCTCTTCCCTATCTAGATGAATGATCCAGAAAGAAGGAAAAAGTAGTTGAGGTTTAAACTCTTATCACTAAAGCGAGTCTCCCTCTACATTAAAAAACTATCCAGACATTGTAGCGGGAATGGGTTCAGTCCTTATGTCATAAATTTGTGTGTGTAGAAAAAAGACTTATTGGTGAATTTAGCAGTATTTTTCGTTGAACTGGCAGTTGCTAACCATTACACCAGTATTTATTTGATTCTTAAAGAGCACAAAAGCATGGACTACAAATAAAGAAGATGGAGTAATAGCTTTTGACTGGACCACTAGCTTTAAACTTGAAATGAAGTGTCCAGTTTTGAGTTACTGTGTCCAAATGCCATTTGTACAGTTTGAAAAGTGGGGGCATTTTTCCAGCTTGTCACTGCGAGCTGTAGTTCATTCCGGTGAGTGATACCACTGAAGGAGCAGTTGTTCTGCTATAAGTACTTCACTCATGACTGGAATGTATTAAATGTATTAATCTGTGCCTCAGAGTGTAATTTAGGGAAGCCCTACATTTGACACATTCTTGTACATCCTTTCTTTATTGCCTGATCCTGCAGGTAACAATGGCTCAACAGCAGGGAGACGGGATGAAGTTAAAATTGCATGTCACCAGATATTACATCCTCTCCTCTCTTTTTCCTCCCCCTCCCGCAGCTCGTTTTGCTGTCAAGGTTACAAATTTCCAACAACATTCGTTTAAATATGTTTATGACTTGATTTACGCCGCCGACGCCCCAACCGAAATCCCAGGCGGGAATCCAGGGTGTCTAATGAGCTGGGAGGCGAGATGAAGCCATGAGGGGGGGATGTCCCCGGCCTCGCGGCCACATCTTTCACGACGAAGCCGTCGCGAAACAGCACCTTGGCCGAGCGAAGATAAAACGTTGAGGGTTGAGTTATCCCGGAGAGTATTTGTCAAACCCGCTGGAAGTCAGCAGGATAAAAATGTATTTTTGCGGTGAGGTTAGACCTTATGTCAACTGGGTGAACCCATAAAGCATTTACAGCCACCTCGCGACTCTTCGCTCTCGTAAATCTGAAGCTCTCTTCATCCATAGGTGCTGAGATGCTAAGAAGATCCTCTCATCACCTTCTTCTTCCAGCGTAGGAATCATAGAATCATTACAGACTGGAAGGGACCTCGAAAGATCAACTAGCCCAATCCCCCTGCAACAGCAGGATCACCTAGACCAATCATCTCTGTTTCTTCTGGAAATTAAATAAGGACCTGGTTCCTGTGCGACTGGATCCAGCTGTGGCAGTGGGGTTGGACTGGAAGGTCTTTCGAGGTCCCTTCCAATCCCTAATGTTCTGTGATTCTGTGATTAATCGTAATAAACGGCCTTTTCTGAGCTGGGTTATGAGTGATGCACCTGCAAAAAGGAAGACATCAACTGCTGCTCAAACTAGGGTCTGGCATCAGAGCAGTGGCCGGTGCAGGCAAACACAGAGCTGTTGGCAATGTTGTGGGTATCAGCTCCGGGTCCTGGCAATTAAGATGGTTGAAGGAGCTGCTGTGGCAGAGGGATTGGACTAGATGATCTTTTGAGGTCCTTTCCAGTCCCTAATGTTCTGTGATTCTGTGCTCCTGTGACTGAAAGTACAGTTACCCACCTGGACGTTTTCCTGTGGGACGTGGTCTAGATGATCCTGCTGTGGCAGAGGGATTGGACTAGATGATCTTTTGAGGTCCTTTCCAGTCCCTAATGTTCTGTGATTCTGTGGTGTGTTCCTATGCAACTTGAACTAGGTGATCCTGCTCTGGCAGGGGGATTGGACTAGATGGTCTTTCAAGGTCCCTTCCAAATGTTCTGTGATTCTGTGATATGTTCCTGTGCGGCGTACGACTTGATCTAGATGGTCCTGCTCTGGCAGAGGGATTGGACTGGATGATCTTTCGAGGTCCCTTCCAATCCCTAATGTTCTGTGATTCTGTGACCATGTGCTGAGAGCTAACTCACCTCTCCTCCCTTCGTGTGATGTGGAAAGCATCCAAGGACCAGTGCATCCCTGACGTACATGCAGTCAGGATGACTCTGCGAGAGCTGACACCCACACGATGCCAGTGCCGCGCCGGGAGCTGGAGATGTTCCCTCTAAACACACTGGGCTGCTCTTCTATCGACACCCATGTCCATACATTTCAAAACACATATCCCAGGCTGCCCCCAGCTTTTGTTACGGGGCGGAAAAGCCTTTGCCGAGGAGCGAGGCAATTCATAAGCGCAGGCAAGTGGCCCCGCTCCACCTGCAGGCATCGTTAGCCGGTGGTGATGGGGATGATAGAGGAGATGGGACCAGTGGCTGAACTCCGACCTTATCGATCCAGCCACCTCCACCCAGCTGAGTTGCTGCGGTCCAGTCAGCTGAAAAGGAATTTAAAGGGCAGGCGTCTTCCCCGCCGCGGCCCTCCCGTCATTAATAACGTTTTCACCCGTGACAGTGATAAACACGCGGTACTTGAGGAGAGTTTATTAAGGTCAGTCTATAAATAAAAATTAAAATTTTAAAAAATGGGTTTACACAGATGAACAGATGGATGAATAAAGTGATTGGCAAAACAATAAATATGAAAATAGACAGACGGGTGAAGTATCTGGCAGCCATCCTCTAAAAGCCCAATGGCTCAAGTGCTCTGTCACAGCCTTCTCTCCCCTCTGATGAAAAACAGATTTAATGAAGCTGCTGCAGAACTTACAGGTTCAGATCTATGGCCTGACTAATATTTTGCTATTTAATGCCCATTCTGCAGCCCGGTAAAAAGGATTGCAGCCATTTCTCTATGTCAGGTCTGTAACTGAGTGCTGCTGAAATGTAAATGTCTCAGCTGTCCTTGGATTTAAATACAGATGGCCTTAACCTCACGAGTTTTTCTTCATGCAGGACGGTACACAATCCCCTGCCTGACTTCTTTTATCATTCTTGGAGAGACAGAGGGTTGTATCTCGGTGGATTTCAGGCTACCAGCAAGCAAAGGATGAGGGGAGTGGAGCATCTCCCTGGTGAGGAAAGGCTGAGGGAGCTGGGGCTCTTGAGCTTGGAAAAAAGGAGACTGAGGAGTGACCTCATTAATGTTGATAAATACGTGAAGGGTGGGTGTCAGGAGGATGGAGCCAGGCTCTGCTCAGTGGCATCTGATGACAGGACAAGGGGCAATGGGTGTGAACTGGAACATAGGAAGTTCCACATCAACATGAGAAGGAACTTCTTCCTAGTGAGGGTGACAGAGCACTACCAGGGTGGGTTGTGGAGTCTCCTTCTCTGGAGATGTTTAAAACCCACCTGGATGTGTTCCTGTGTGACTGGATCTAGGTGATCCTGCTGTGATGGTGGGATTGGACTGGATGATCTCTCAAGGTCCCTTCCAATCCCTAATGTTCTGTGATTAATGAAATCCGAGACCACTAGATCCAAAATTTCCTTGGGAACTATTTAATAGCCTGATCTCACGTAAATTAAATTACACATTTTCTCTGTAGTTGAACCTTGTTTAAAAGGGATGAGAAGCCAACAAAGGAGGGAAGTCAGTTGCAATTTCATGTGATATTTGAGGTGGGAACTTTTGGCTCTCTAGGTAACTGAGCTTGAGCGGTTGGGAAGCATCATCGAGGGCAACTTGTACAATCATTAAGGGTAAAAAAATATGTCATTAAGTGAAATATTTCAAAAGCTGTTACTTCGATCATGGTGATTATTGATCCTTTATTATACCCTCATTCCCTGGTGATCGTGGGGACATTAACTTGCATTAAGCAGAGCCACGAGCATCAGTGTTTGCTGCAAATGAAGATTTTGAGTGCAGAATCTGAGCTCAGGACTCGTCCAGCCTGGTCCTGCCATCAATTTCCACTGAAAGCTGCTGCCTAAGTGAAATGGATGAGAAGAGAAGGTGCCCGGTGCCCCGCTGAAGCTGCGAGACTCTGCATGATTTGGTCCTTAGGAAGCAATTCAGCCTCGTAATGAAGAGGTGATGGGGCACATAACTGCTGTTAGTTAAATCCAGGTTTAAATGGGATAAACCAAGAGGATTGCAGGTCCCTAATGAACAATCCAAAAGGTGGTTAGGATTGTGCAGAGCAGCTGTATTGCTTCAAAATAAGCAACAGTTGGGGGACTAATGGCTTCCAGCCGGTTGTTGAGTACATCTGCATGGCGGGTTGGAGAGGAGGTAGATGTCCTTCCATCAGCTGTAGCCACCCGGGGCTGAGCTGGCCATAATGTGTGAGATGGGAGCCCAGTGCTGTGGCTCTGTAGTCCATGGGCTCACTGGGCCACCAGCATGGCTCCTTCTAATTAGAGGGAGCAGAAGGCAGCCTGGTGCCCTGGCCCCCAAAACCAGGATCTGGAAGGTCTCTGCAGGCAGCGATCCTCCACATTTGCTGCCAGCTAGAGAAGGGTGAGCTCCCATCATGGCAGCAGAGAACAAGAGGCAATTTAACCATCCCTGGGAGTTTGAAACCATTTTGAAACAGGAGGTTGTGCAGTTTTGATGATGGGATCTAGATGATCCTGCTGTGGCAGTGAAATAGGACCAGATGGTCTTTCAAGGTCCTTTCCAGTCCCTAATGTTCTGTGATTCTGTGATAATTTCCAGCAAAGCTGGACTCAAGACTACAGGAATTATAATTGAATAGGAAATAAAGGTGCTTCTGAGGTGTCCCTTGCGCATGGCTCTCATTCCCTTTAAGACTCCTCCAAAATTGTGGCTGCACCCCAGGACTTGCAGATTTGCTGGGCGCTGCCGCTGCTGCGGTGAAGCTGATACAGAACAGGTGAGTAGGACCAAGTAGTGACAAGGGTAAGGTATCAAGGCTTTGATGATTTTGGTTTATTTTCTACATTTAGCAAACTAACTACAGTTTTTATGACAGGAATGCTCTCTGCTGAGAAAAAGCCTTTCCTTCAACTTTAGCCTTCCTGCTTGGCCCCTTAGTCTCAAGGTCTCATCCCCAGATGGGATTCAAAGCAGAAGAGGCTATGATCCGGGCATGAGGCTGGTGATGGTGTGAGCTGGGTCTTCCTCTGGAAATGAGACTGGGACCACACATCTCAGTAACACTTTCCTCCTGTTATCTGAACTGCTGCTGAGAGTCCAGTGCAGAACCACAAAGATGATGAAGGGAGTGGAGCATCTCCCTGGTGAGGAAAGGCTGAGGGAGCTGGGTCTCTTGAGCTTGGAGAAAAGGAGACTGAGAGGTGACCCCATTAATGTTGATAAATATGTGAAGGGTGGGTGTCAGGAGGATGGAGCCAGGCTCTGCTCAGTGGCATCTGATGACAGGACAAGGGGCAGTGGGTGTGAGCTGGAACAGAGGAGGTTCCACATCAATATGAGAAGGAACTTCTTCCCAGAGAGGGTAACAGAGCACTGGCAGGGGCTTCCCAAGGGGGCTGTGGAGTCTCCTTCTCTGGAGAAGTTTAAAACTTGCCTGGATGTGTTCTTGTGTGACTGGATCTAGGTGATCCTGCTGTGGCAGGGGGCTTGGACTAGATGATCTTTCGAGGTCCCTCCCAACCC
>VXBP01008693.1:145317-157689 GCA_013400115.1 Rhinopomastus cyanomelas
TGGAACTGCTTGGGAGAGTCCAGTGCAGAGACACGAAGATGATGAAGAGAGTGGAGCATCACCCTGATGAGGAAAGGTTGAGGGAGCTGGGTCTCTTGAGCTTGGAGAAGAGGAGACTGAGGGGTGACCCCATTAATGTTGATAGATATGGAAAGGGTGGGTGTCAGGAGAGTGGAGCCAGGCTCTGCTCAGTGGCATCTAGTAATAGGACAGGGGGCAACAGGTGTGAGCTGGAACATAGAAGTTTCCACATCAATCTGAGAAGGAACTTCTTCCCAGTGAGGGTGACAGAGCACTGGCAGGGGCTGCCCAGGGGGGTTGTGGCGTCTCCTCCTCTGGAGATGTTTAAAACCCATATTCTTGTGTGACTTGATCTAAGGGATCCTGCTGTGGTGGGGGGCTTGGACTAGATGATCTTCCGAGGTCCCTTCCAGTGCCTAATATTCTGTGATTTGAGATCACCTGATTTCAGCTTTGGGACAAATTCCTTCCCCTTGGTTTCCTTGCAGCAGGGCCAAAGCAGTGTTGCTCTCTCGTGGGGTCAGCAAGCTGTGTAAGCACCAGCACCATCTGCTGTTATTCACTGTAGGAATTAAGCATGTGCTTGATTTTTAAGTATTAAACACATGATTGTTACATCAAAATCAATAGGGCCCAGGAGCTCATCTAAATTAAAAGCATTTCCAAACCCAGCTGGAGGTTAGAAAAGCGGCTCTGTGGCAAGGTAGCTAAATCCTGATGAGGTTTCTGAGACCTTCCTCTGCTGAGTGTGGTGGCTCATGACGAAGTCTACCCATGTCTGTATCATAGAATACCAAAGAATATCATAGAACCATAGAACATCGGGCTGGAAAGGACCTCAAGGATCATCTGGTCCAAATTTTCCTGGGAAAAGCACAGACGGGTGCTGTCTGCTTCCTGCACCACCTTGTAATCCACTCCTACGAGTAAAAAGGACAGGCTGGTGCAGGTAGGATGGAAGAACAAGCTGAACTCTGTATGTCCTCCTTTGGTCAAATGTTATTCAAATCCTGAAATGATTTAAATGCCCCGGGTATTTATTTTCCTTCATTGAATGTGATCCACAGCCAAAAACCCTGCCCCAACCCCTGCTCAGCCTGGGCTGGTGTTTGGTCGCTGCCACTCAAAAGCTGGTTGGGTTTAAAAGAAGGGAAGAAGCCAGATCTTCTTCAGGTTCAGGAGAACACTCCTGAAAGCAGAAGATCCCCTAAATGGATTAGTTCTTCTAGCTGTTTCTTCTTAGTAATGAAAGCTCAAAAAACATCTGCAACAGAGCAAAACCTCCAGGTCCAATCCTTTGGCACAGCTGAGATATGACAGCACTAGCACTGCTCCAAGACCCTTCTCCATGTCCTTCACTCAAGATCACTGTACACAGAGGAGCTGACAGAGAGGGACATTTCCTTCCATACCCAGGCCACCTGTCAGTGCAACCCAGGGCCACTGTGGTCTCCATCCACCTCCTTGGGGCCAGATATTTTCTGACTGAGGAGGGAAGCACAAGCTGCTGCCCAGTAAACTCACTTCTGAGTGTTGCTTCAAGAATCCCTGCTGAGCTTTTCGGAGGTTTGCTGAGGCCGAAAGAGCAAGGAAAAAGGGGAAGACTTTGTGTAAATAAATTCTGGCAGCTCAGCTCTGGGCTGTAAAGGTTTTGACTGCTCTTCCCAACTGAGAACTCATTTTAGAAGGTCTGCCAGACCATGGCAATGCCCCATAGGGTAGGGCCATGCCCATCCCGGGAGGACGGCGCTTGCTGACAGAGGGTCAGCTGTCGGGATGATGGATCCAGACCATCCCCTGCCATTTCCAAGTGCTATGTAATTGCTGAGAGTTAGCTCTAAACAACAGAAGTTCCTATCCCCAGGTCTGGGGAGCCCTTGTCACTCTTATGGTTTGAAATAATGATAACAATTAAACTCACACCAGCTCCACATCCGATGTCCCCTGCCACAGGTGTGATCGATACAGCTCCAGCGCACAACCGTCCACTCGAGCCACTTTGTCTTTACCACCTTTCGGAAGTCACTCAATCACCCTTCCTTTCCCTGCCCCATCGAGTCTGTCAGGTCTTCAGGGCAGAAATGGATGGAGTAGCCATGGTTTAGCACTTGAGATGACAAAGTCCCAGCTTCTGCTTGACACCCCAGCAGCTCTCATAAGCACGAGCAATTAATTTTACATTGTCTGTCTAAGGAAGAGGGACTTTAAGGGAAGTGATTTAACTTGATTTGTCCTTTTACCTTTCAGCAGAATTGAAGACTGTTGTTAGGATGATGAACCAGGAGAGGACAGATGAGAAGGAAACCTTAAGATGTCTATTTGGAGTCTCCTTCTCTGGAGACATTTAAAACCCACTTGGACATGTTCCTCTGCGACTTGATGTAGGTGATTCTGCTGTGGCTGGGGGTGGGACTGGATGATCTTTTGAGGTCACTCCCAATCCCTAACGTTCTGTGATTCTGTGATGTTTGGAGACATCACAGTGCTTACGATGAGGAACACGAGCACGTGCCTCTCAGAACAGGGTCTCCAATGCTGTGTGCATGACTGGTATTAAAATGGCTGATTTAGAAGGAAGTGCTTCACCGCTGTTGCCAATCCAGAGGTAGGGCTCTAGTATTCTCAGACTTAAATGCTGCCAGTATTTCACATTAGGATAGTCATAAAGCTAAAGGTTAATAGGCTGTACAAATGACAGAGTTTAAAGGGGAAAATGAAGATGGGAAGATTTCTAGCACTTAGGGAACATTTTCAACCTGAAGCTCCTCTGCCTGATGTAATTGTCGCCTATATCCGTTCTCGTGCTGTTGATCATTATTGAAAATATTTCTATTTGCAGAAGTGATTTCTCCTTCAGTGCCCACCTCCATTTGCTTTTAGGATCATCATGACTTCCCACAGTACATGAGGAGTCATAATCCTGCTGCCTGCTGTAACAGTCTGCTGCCACAAGGATGGGAGAGGGCAAAATTGGAGTCATAACCTTAGAGAGATGATGGGCAGGGAGACCTGGAGAGTGAGGAAGGCTTTTGTTTGATTGCAAGTCGTTAGAGCTGGCAGGTTGAGGAGAAAGGCAAACACGTGTGCTGCTTGGAAATGGGATTGGGTAGTGGTGATGGTTCAGATTAGCTCAACAGTTGTGGTGAGCCGCAAAAGCCTATTGCTGCATCAACTTGCTGCCGTGGCCAGGACGTGCTTTGTCCTCCAGCACTAGAAATCAGAGTCTAATGGACTCTTTTACACAGAGACTGACATCACACTTGCTTTTGCACTGATGAAAATCTCTCTTGGCTGCTGACTAGGCTCTGCTACAAGTTGATCAAGGAGTGGCTGAGGGAACCAGGGCTGTTTAGTCTGGAGAAAAGGAGGCTCAGAGGAGACCTTCTCACTGTCTAAAACTACCTGACAGGTAGATTGAGCAAGGTGGGAGTCAGTTTCTTCTTCTCTTGAGATGTTTAAAATCCACCTGGACATGTTTCTGTGCAACTCAATCCAGATGATCCTGCTGTGGTGGGGGATTGGACTGGATGATTTCTCAAGGTCCCTTCCAATCTCTAACATTCTGTGATTCTCTATTCTTTGCACACAGACCAAGAAAACCCTTATGGCAAATATTTTAGGAACTACTGTTGCTCTTAATGTCCTACAGCCATGACTGAAGGGTGCAGTGGAGCTGTTTCATGCTGGAAAAAATAGGCAGAGTGTCTTTTCAAAATTTCTATGAGATTTCCAGGATGAAATCTCCAGAATGAGGAGATCTCACTGTCTTCCTTCTTTCTTCACTTGAGCTTCTCTTTTCCAGTCTTCTTCTTCTGCTACACCATACACCTTCCCTTCACTATAATGTTTGTTTAGCAGAACATAAACCTCTTGTGTTAACCCATCACAACCCCCTCCTTTCTTCTTGTCTGCAGGGAATAAAATGCTGAATAAAAGAAATAAAGGACTGCAAGGAGGGAAATGATTGTGATGCAGACAAGTTTCTCACAAAATTCTATTACCATTGCTTGGATGAAAAAGTTTTGCAAGAGCTCCAGTAATTAATTTGCAAAGCATTTTCCTTCACAGAGTCACAGAACGTTAGGGGTTGGAAGAGACCTTGCAAGATCATCCAGTCCAATCACTCCACCACAGCAGGATCACCTAGATCAAGTCAAAGAGGAACGTGTCCAGGTGGGTTTTAGATGTCTCCAGAGAAGGAGACTGGAACAATCAGACACTGTTTTTGGGACCACATGCTCTGCAACATCTTAGATCCGAATAAGACCACTGCAGGAAAGAGGTGTTGTTCCTGCTGAGCCTTTACCTCTGTGGCACCTTTGCCTCCAAGAGCTCGGAATGGATTGGATGATGGGGCCCTTCACCCCTCTGCATCAGCGCTTGTGTGTCAAAGCAGGTCTGTGGAGTCAGTGGAACTGCTGGTGTGAAGTGCTCTCCTAAGGGCAAACAGCCCTCTCTAATTGGTCCTTTGTCATTTCTGGGTCTCTATCTGTTTTTACAGACAGATGGGTCTATTGCTCTGAACTAAAATGTAGTTTTCTTTTGAAAAAGAGGCCATGCCTGGAACTTGAGTGTGGAAAATGCTGCCTGGAGCCTTTTATTAGCTTCATTCACTCTTGTACACCAGGAAAATTATAAACAAATGGCAGGGTATTGGCTTTTCAATAACAAGGTTTAAACCAGGGATATAAAACGCATATCCTATCCGAAGCTATTTATGAAACAATTAATGTTCTCAATGTCTTTTCCATCTCCTCCAAGTTGCACATATGGCATCAGCTTGGGTATGTCTGTAAGAACTACGAAAACCCCACCAAATGGAGAATAAACAAGGCAAAGTGTCAATAGTGTTGGAAAGGGGAATGATTTCCAGGTCTCCTTGTAAACTGCTTCGATATTAAAATGAACCAAGATGTGGTGGCTGTCAGGAGGATGGAGCCAGGCTCTGCTCAGTGTCATCTAATGATAAGACAAGAAGCAATGAGTGTGAGCTGAAACATAGGAAGTTCCACATCAACATAAGAAGGAACTTTTCCACTGTGAGGGTGACAGAGCACTGGAAGGGGCTGCCCAGGGTGGTTGTGGAGTGTCCTTCTCTGGAGACATTTAAAACTCACCCAGATATGTTCCTGTGTGATCCTGCTGTGGCAGGAGGTTTGGACTAGATGATCTTTCGAGGTCCCTTCCAATTCCTAATGTTCTGTGATTCTCCTGGATTTGCCTGTAAAGGGTCAAGACACAGTACACAGAAGGTTCTGGGTTTCGTTTGTAATCTCAGGATTTAGATGAAGTTCATTTTGCTGTTGTTCCAGAGCTTTTGACAACAGCAGTCAGCCTCTAATTCTCCCTTTTGCCACTGGCTTCACAGTGATTTAATACTTTCACGGGATCACGGGAGTTAAGTTGGAAGGACCTTAAAGAACACCCAGTTCCAACCCCCTGCCATGGGCTTGCTTTCTCGCACACACCTCCACGAGCACAGAGGGGCAGAGCTCATCATCGCACTGCACTCTCCTCCAGGTTTGCTTGATGTAAGATGGGTTCCTCCGCCTATAAACCCGAGGATTGCTGCTCCAGACCCCTCCGCATCCGCGCAAGTGCCCTCGCAAGGTCCGCGCAGCTTCCGGCGCTGTCCATGGTGCTGAAGGGGATGTGAGTGAGGGTACCCGAGGGGACGCGCGTGGTGGTTCAACGGTTCGTTCCTCTGTTGATAAAGGTTAGTCTTGAGGTACTGTTAGTACTAACAGTATAACAATAATAATAGTAGTAATAATAGTAGTAATAATAATAATAACAGAATCACAGAACATTAGGGATTGGAAGGGACCTCAAAAGATCATCTAGTCCTATCCCCCCGCCACAGCGGGATCACCTAGATAATAATAATAATAACAACAATAATAGTATCACTAGTTCTCCGAATTAAGATGGAAATCTTCTCCCAAACAAGAGTGAAAACGTTTTGGTGAGACTGTCACACACAGCACGATTTTGCCAGGTGAAGATTATTGCAGCAGCCTTGGTGTTCCTGCTTTAAACTGCCTCCCCCGCCTCTGTTTGTCACCTGAACATTTCTGAGCTGCTTATCAAGGGTGCTCTGTGTATCACAGCGCTGCAAAGCATCCAATCAATATATTATCATTTCAGAGCTTGATTATGAAGGTGAAGGGCATCGCGAAGGACATCTGGAAATTCTGATCAGTGCTCTGCAATCTCTGATCAGCTTCAGTGCTCTACAGGCTGCAGAAGAAAATAAAACCAGAAACTCTAGCGAGAGAGGCAGTGCCTTTATCCTCTTATTCACACCAACCTTTGCACTAATAAACAAGAAAAAAAGCAGAAGTGTCATCTGCACACTCGCTCAGAGCCTGAATGACTCTATGGTTCCATGACTGTGATGCTACTGAAGCTGAGTATTGGAAGCTTTGCACAGCAGTGCATTTAGTCCTACTGGTCTCCACTAATCAAGTTTATTACTGACAAATTCCTGATATGCATTGCTGATATTTAGAATTATTCTCTGCACAACACCTGCCTTTTCTAAGAGATTCCTAATATTTCAAGCAAGTAAAACCAGAAGCAACACATGTACCTCAGAGTTGTGACTCAGAGAAGGATGATTTGGCATCTGGCTTTGGAGGAAGGAACTGGTTTTGGTCTCCCTAGTTCAAGAGGAACAAAGAATTAGTTGAAAGACTTCAACACAGAGCTATGAGGATGATTTGAGGCCTGGAACAACTGTCTTATGAAAAAAGATTGAGAACATTGGGACTTTGTAGCTTGGACAAAAGAAGGCTATGAGGGGATTTGATCACTGTCTGTAAATGCATGAGAGCTGGGTGCTGAGAAGAAGGGAATCCAATTGCATCACATGGGACAAGGGGTGATGGCTGCCAGCTTGAACACAGGAAGTTTCATCTCAATCTGAAGAAAAACTTCTTTACGGTCAAGGTTATGAAATACTGCAAGGGATTGCCCAGGGAGGTTGGGGAGTCCCCTTCTTTGGAGATGTTTCAGACCCAGATGGATGTGGTTTTGTGGCTTTTTAGGTGGTTCTGCTTTTCAGTGATTTATATCCTGCTTGAGCAGGAGGGGTGGACCCAATGGCCTTTGAAGACCCCTTCCAGCTCTAACAAACTGTGTAAGCTGTGTAAACTCTTACCCCACTGCAGATATATCGTGGCTTCTGAAGCTTTGTCTTTATCACAGAATGACAGAATCACGGAACATTAGAGATTGGAAGAGACCTTGAAAGATCATCCAGTCCAATCCCCCCATCATAGCAGGATCACCTAGACCAAGTCACATGGGAACACGTCCAGATGGGTTTTAAACATGTCCAGAGAAGAAGATGCCCACAAACCCCTTCAGTAGCCCCTTCCAGTGCTCTGTCACCCTCACTGTGAAGAAGTTCCTTCTCATATTTTTAATAAGGGGGGGTTGGACTTTTATGGTAGTCATAAGTGGAAAGAGAAAGGAAATAAGAAACTTTGTTATCTAGGGAAAGGTTTTTCCTCAAATATACAGAAATGTTCTGTGGAAAGAAGCCCAGAAACCTTCTTTTCTCTGTTCTGTTCTGCAGAACTGGCAGAACAGAGCCTGTGCTCTGCGGGAGGGATGGGAGTACCTCTGCTTTCTGCATAGCTGAAGACAATGTTCTGGTGGTGCCAGAGCCAAAAGAGGTAGAAGGAGCCTCTGGTGGTGTGCACATTGCTTGGGTTTCCTGAAACATCAGGCTAGACTGAGGGACAGCCTCCCCTGGGGACTAGCAGGCAAGACAGAGTCATTAATAAGTGCAAAGCACAGGGAGGACGAAGAAGCTCTTGTAGGAGCACAGATTGGTCACATCATTCATTTATTTTGCAAAACCACAAGCTATTTTGGGGATCTGCTGACTCAGGGCAGGCTGTGTCAGACTGCCATTTACAACAAAAGCTCTCTGGGAAATCAGGGTGATCTCAGGATCTTGTAATAACATTCCAAACACAGCTCATGTTCGCTAGGTGCATTCGGCATCACTCCCATACAACTGCCAGGGGTTCCCGATACGAACGCGAGAGTCCTTGTGAGAAGCTGATTTTTGAGTCAATGGGCTGTAACACTTTTGAAATCAATGATTATTTAGGAACTCCTAAACCTGCACATTGTCTGACTGCTCTGCACACAAACATTGGATCTACTCCACTCTCTCTGGAGTGGACAATTTGGATGTGAGGGCAGAAGGCTGCGTGTGGCTTGGAACACCTCTAGTCCAGCCAGGCCACTGAAACACTCACCACACAGGTCTGCAGTGTTTTTGTGTTTCAGTAGGAGCTGGAAACCCTCGCCACTTTCCAGGTGTGGTTCTGGGACACTCACGGGTTTCATAAGTGAGCTTTTAGTGACCATAGATAGATCTGCTGATTTCAGATTTCACCAGGGCTGGTGTTCACACACTTTATTTTGTGGTTTGTGGGGGTTTTGTTCCACATAGAATCATTAAGGTTGGAAGAGACCTACAAGATCATCCAGTCCAATCATCAGCCCAACCCCACTCTGCCCACTAAGCCCTGTCCCCCAGGGCCACATCTACTTGTTTTTTTAACCCCTCCAG
Source organism: Rhinopomastus cyanomelas (assembly GCA_013400115.1). Lineage (NCBI taxonomy): Eukaryota > Metazoa > Chordata > Aves > Bucerotiformes > Rhinopomastidae > Rhinopomastus > Rhinopomastus cyanomelas. Next base: position 153,932 of record VXBP01008693.1, read on the forward strand.
GGACAGCAACTCCACCTCCCTCCCTGGGCAGCCTGTTCCAACCCCTGACCACTGTGTCAGGGAAGAAATTCTTCCTGATGTCCAACCTAACCCTCTCCTGGCACAACTTGAGGCCATTTCCTCTTGTCCTATCAGTACTGGCTTGGGAGAAGAGACCAGCCCCCACCTCTCTACAGTTTTCTTTCAGGTGGTTGTAAAGAGCAATAAGGCCCTTCCACCTCCTTTTTCACATGATACCTCAGAGTTTAAAATTTACTATATAGACACCAGTCTTCAGAGTCAGAAGCTGCAAAAATACCACCTACCCACTTTTCTTCATGTGTCTCTGTCCTGTCATATTTTGGAACAGGTAGGGAGTGACAGCAAAGCTTATGTTCAGATGAGATGTTGAAGAACCGTTTGTGTCCTACCTTGAAATGCCCCTGTCACACTTTTTATAGGAGATTTTTTTCTCCAGTGTATTTTTCTGACCTCTATTCCACGAGTTCATGATAATTTGGGCACGCATGACTAATACCAACACAAAGATGATTATGCTTCCTAGAAATTAGTCTGCTGGGTAGGTCACAGTGACACAAGCAAAGGATATGTTGTGTGAGTCTGTGATGACTTCAGAGCATCGCATCGCCTTGAACAGAGGACATGTGTGGAGCTTGGATGAGATAAAGATTGGACTTAGATCACATTGTTTGCCCATCAGTTCTGTCCCCATGGGTTCATTCCACATCGGATTGGATTTGCAACAGCACTTGTTTCATGAAAACATTGCAACATATTTCTCCTCTTTCCTGTTAAAACTGTATCTTCAGGAGTCAAAATCACAGAATCACAGAACTATGGGGATTGGTGGAACACAGGAGGTTCCACACCAATATGAGTAGGAACTTCTTTCCAGTGAGGGTGACAGAGCACTGGAAGGGGCTGCCCAGGGACGTTGTGGAGTCTCCTTCTCTGGAGATGTTTAAAACCAGCCTGGACATGTTCCTCTGCGACTGGATCTAGGTGACCTTGCTGTGTTGGGGGATTGGACTAGATGATCTTTTGAGGTCCCTTCCAATCCCTAAGGTTCTGTCATTCTGTGATTCTCTAAGGAGGTACAAGAACCTGTGAGGAGGACAGTGACTGCAGTGGGCACCTTCTGCCAGCCAAAGAGGACTGTGGGCATGGTGCTCATGGTCCAGCTGGAAGGTTGGAGCTAATGTGAATGGGGCACCACAGAATCACACTGTACAGACTCGTGCTTCAGCTCCTTAGAAAAATAATGAAAAAGAAGGGGCAGCGCTGAGACAGGATAAATAAGGAGATAAATCACTTTGCAATAGGATGCAAGCCCATACCTGCAAATAAACAATTACTTTAAATCATATCAAGCACCTATCACAACACACCACATTTATACAATTGATCCACGTGTAAATTAGGCAATTAATTCTCAATTGGAATGCTAATGAAATAGTAATCATCTGTTCACAAGCAGTGCTGGGTTAGAAACAGAAATAAAGAAAGATGCAGCAAAACCATCTCCATCAGCACTGGTGGTCAGTAGGAGTCTTTGCTGTCCAGATATTGTGAAATAAAAGACATAAATGCGGGAGAAACTGAGGGGTTTCAAACAACAGAGATGTGGAAAGGCTCTTTTAGGATTTTGCTTATTTTCTTAATGAAGAACTGCCTAGTGTAAATTTATTTTGCCATCTTCAGAGGCTGGCTCGGGGGTTTCTTTTTGTCCCTGCCTGGCTTTCTTGTTGTTTACCCTGAGCAAACCCTTGTAGCTGTTTACACTGACAGAATCCAGAGTGTTTAGGGCTTCAGAGTTCCCAATGAAAGTCAGATGAAAGAAGGTGGGAGTTTGAATACAGAATTGTTTGGGCTGCTCAAATCAAAATCTTCACTGAAATTGAGAAATGCACTGGGCTCTTCTACAAAAGCTGTGCATCCCTTGGTTTTTCAGGTAACAGCTGCAAACAGACACAACAGAGCTTTAACCCAGGTCCTTACAAGACAGGCAAGAACTCTAGTCAGGCTGCTGTGTCCTGTATAGAAACAGTTTATTGAATCAAAACTACTTCCTTTCATTTTTTTCTATGTGTTTCTATATGTTGAGAAATCTTCCTGCTGAAATCACGTTCATTGGAAAAACCCTTGTTGAGCTTTACTCTGCCTCCTGCTTCTAAATCAAACTGCTGTTAACAAGAGCAGAATATTTCTGGAAACTCCCATAAATCGCTGAGATCCCCTCCCCACGACGTGTTTTGTGGATTCTTCATTTCTTCAGCCCCCCCCTGCTCTTTACCTAAACGGCTCCTCACAGCGACTCTAACAGCTTAGAAACGGTCGCAGAAGAGACGGCGCTCTGAAAAAAAAAGTCATTTGCACCGAAATCAACCCCGCTGCAGACAAAACGATTTCCTGATCGGATCTGTGTAAACTTCCCCTGCGCTTATAATCCCAGATGTTTGGAGAGAAAACGGAATTTCTCGGGATTCACGTGGAGAAGTTCGATTCGGACAGAAGAATTGGTCTTCTTGCAAATAGCCACTTGAGGGTCTTTAGAAGGGAATAGCGAGAGAAATCAGTTCTAGCTGATCACGGCACTAAAACATTTGACTGCGGGGACTGTTGCCCTCCATGCACACGCACAAGTCCCCAGCCTATCGCTCTGCGTCTGCCAGGACACTCTTCTGCTCACAGATGCTTCAAATGTTGAGAAGCCACCAGAACTGAGAGGCTGCTGCACTTTCTTCTCTCTCTTTTCTCTTTCTTTTTTTTTTTGGTCTTATTTCTTTCTTGTCCTTATCATTTTCTTCTTTCTTTCCTTTTTCGTCATTCTTTCCTGTCTCCCTTCCTTTCCTCCTCCCTCCCTTCCCTCCATTTCTTTCTGATAATTCTGTCTTTCCTTCTTTCCGTTTTTCCCTCTCCTGTCCCTCTTCCTCTCCCTCTCCTTTTCCTTCCTTTCCTATCCTTTCCATTCTTTTGCCCCCTTCTTTCTCTTTCCCCTCCAGGGTGCTGATCTACGTTACCGGTTCAGCTCCGAGCTCCCGCCGGCAACACACGCGATTCCCGCTTCACCGGAGGTCACGTCGCGGCCCGGCCCCGCCGCCTGCTCTTTCCCGGTGCCCCGGGACTGACTGTGTGCTGGGGCGATGCCTCGTTACCGATGCCACTCGCCGGGACCTCTAGTGCCCACCCCTCCCGAGAGCCGGCAGGGGGCGCCCTGTGCCCGGCAGCGGCGGCGGGACCGGGAAGCGGCTGCGGGACGGGGCGGGATCAGTAGCCCCGCTGCCCCACAACGCCCCGGCTCGCGTCCCGGAGCCTTCCGTGGGCCGAGATGTGCCCCGGAGCCCCAGAATCCCGGCCGGGAGGTGGCCGCAGCCCCCGCCCCGCCACACCTCCGCCGCACCTCCGACGTGTCCCGCCTCTCCGGCGTCGGGAGGCGAAGGGGGTCCGTGGGAGAAGCCCGATCAGACCCTCCTTCACCACCCCGCAGCCCTCCGAGCTGCAGCCTTCCGCAAAGTCGTTTATGCCCCAAGCCAGAGCCCAGCGGCGGCCTGAGCTCGTCGGGGATAGGCGGNTTGTGCGTGCCCAATCGCCGTGTGCTCCCCGCGTTTAACTTGGATGACATTTTGATTTCATCATTAGCATCCGGCGCCAGGTTGACGCAGCAGCAGCAGCGGCGGCGGCGGGAGGAGGAGGAGGAGGAGGAGGAGGAGGAGGAGGCGGCGGCGGGGGCGGCGGCGGCGGCGGCCCCCGCTCCTCCG
>VXBP01008693.1:158002-168363 GCA_013400115.1 Rhinopomastus cyanomelas
CCAGCGGCGGCCTGAGCTCGTCGGGGATAGGCGGAAGGTCCCGGTATCCCGGCTCAGCACGGCTCGGCCCGCTGCCCTACGCCGCCGGCGGGTTTTGTTAGCGGCGGTGCGGGGCGGGGAGACGCGGGTAGAGGGGAGGGAGGCGGCGCGGCGGGGCGAGGGGAGGTTTTGTGGCAGGAGCGGTTCGGTCGGTGCCATTCGTCTCCCTCCGCTGCCGCGGAGCTCCGAACCCAGGCGGGATCCCTTTGTGCCAACAGCCCCGTCCTCGTTTGNGGCGGCAGCGACGACCCCAGCTTCTCCGCCTGCCCGAAGCAGCCCCATCGGTGCCGAGGGCTGCGCGAGTCCCCTCGGCCCCCCGCCCTGCCTCCCCCCCATGCGAGGGGCCCCCGGCCGGCCCAGCCGCCGCCACTCTTCCGCACCGCCCCGTCGCTCCTGTCCCCCGCACCGCCGGGAGCCGCCACCTGCGCGCTGGGCTGCGGGGCCAGCGGCGGGCAGGAACCGGGCGGGCACCGGAGGATGCCGGAGACAGGGCAGGAGCCGCCCAGCGCCCCGCCGCCTCCCGCCCCCAAAGAATCCTTCTACATCAAGAACCTCCTCAACGGCGGCCCTCCAAAGGCGACCCCGAAGCAGCCGCGGGCTCTGTTCGCCCCGTCGGGCAAGACGACCGTGGACGGCGGCGGCTTCGCCCTCTCGCAGGTGGGCGACCTCGCCTTCCCCCGCTTCGAGATCCCGGCGCCGCGCTTCGCCCTGAGCGCCCACTGCCTGGAGCGAGCCCAGACTTGGTGGTACCCCTATGCCCTGACGCCGGCCGGAGCCCACCTGCCTCGCACCGAAGGTACCGGTCCCCTCTCTGCTTCCTTCGTTCTTCCTTTCCTCGAGGGGCGGCGGGGAGCTCGGGGTGGCGGGGAGATGCTGACGGCAGGGCTCGTCCCGCTCTGCCCCGACGGGACGCGGTGGGGATGGCTGGCGGTGAAGGTGTCTCTTTGTGTCCCTCATCCCAACCCCCGCTCTGTCCTTCCCCTCCAGCCGCGGAGAAGTCCTTGCTGAGGGACTCGTCCCCCGCCTCGGGTACCGACCGGGACTCCCCGGAGCCGCTGCTGAAGGCAGAAGGGGAGCAGAAGGAGCTGGACTCCAAGAGCCCCGACGAGATCGTCTTGGAGGAGAGTGACTCGGAGGAAGGGAAAAAGGAAGGAGGAGCAGAGGACTGGAAGAAGCGGGAGGAGAGCCCGGAGAAGAAGCCGTGCCGCAAGAAGAAGACGCGCACGGTGTTCAGCCGCAGCCAGGTCTTCCAGCTGGAATCCACCTTTGACATGAAGCGCTACCTGAGCAGCTCGGAGAGGGCCGGCCTGGCCGCTTCCCTCCACCTGACAGAGACCCAGGTGAAGATTTGGTTCCAAAACCGTCGCAACAAGTGGAAGAGGCAACTGGCAGCCGAGCTGGAGGCGGCCAACCTCAGCCACGCGGCCGCGCAGCGCATCGTGCGCGTCCCCATCCTCTACCACGAGAACTCGGGCGCCGAGGGGGGAGCGGGAGGCGGCGGAGCCCCCGGCACCCAACCCCTGCTCACCTTCCCTCACCCCGTCTATTATTCCCACCCCGTGGTCACCTCCGTGCCGCTCCTGAGGCCTGTCTGAGCCCGCCCGTTGCGCGGAGGGGCGCGGAGAGGCGCGCAAGTCACCGGCCCGCTTGTAAGTACTTATGGGATTCACCCAGCCGGCGTCTGCGGAGCAAGGATGGGCGGAGGGGGGGCGAGGGGCGGATATTTGCGTTACGGGAGGGAGAAGGGTGCGGGAGTTGTGGTGGGGGGGAAACCCCTCGACGGGTGGCGCTTGGAGGAAAATAGCGAAAATTTAGGACAAAAACCAACACAAAAAACCGAATAAAAATCAGAAGGGGGGGAGGGTGGGGGAGGAAAACTAAGGGAAATGAAAGCGGGAACTTGTAGAGAACCCTGGCGCTGTCACATCTTTTGTAAACGTGGATGAAACCCGCGATGGTCTCTGTGGCTTTAGTTTTATTTTTGTAAAAAAAGAAAAAAATTAAAAGAAAAAATATAAGAAAAGGAAAACAAACAAACAAAAAAAGGAAGATCATTAAAAATAGAACAAAACCGAGAATGATCCCAGGCCACTCCGAGATTTGCCAAACGCTAACGGGAAGCTGAATCGCTGTTCCTTTCGGACCTCTCCTTCTGCCTCCAAATTGCTCAGGCTCCTGTCGTGACTCCCAACTCCATCGCCCGCGGCTTTTTCATTTCAGCAGAGCTCGGTAACCGGTTGCCTCTTTGCTTTGCCCACATTTTTCTACCTTTCACGTTTCTGCCGTCGGACTTAATAACGAGCAAGAAATACGGGCTCGAGGTGGGCAGCTAAAGCAGCGCCGCACACCTTGAGCGACCTTTATTTATTATCATTTACTTAGAGGTTTTTAATTCTTCTTTACAATCCTTGGGGTCTTTTCCCTAGTTGTTGGGTTGTTTGAGGCTGGGGTTGGTTTAGTTTTTTTTCTCTTGTAAAGGTATTTTTTGGGGGGAAGAAAAAATCGTCTGTACCCCTTTTGCTTCCTTTTTGTAACTTTAATTATTATTATTAATATTAATTATTGTACTATTTGAACTGTGCAATATGTTAGGACGATTCGTAAAGCACTGCTTTTCTTTGAATGGTGAGGAAGGGGGTTTGGGGTCGGCGCTGTATGATTTGCTTTCGTTCACCTTGTACTAAATGCGATTGGAAATAAATAAATAAATAAATGCGAATGATTCGAAGCGGAGGAAAGTGAGAAGAGAGAGGAACCAGGGCACGGGAATAGGCATCAACCCCTGTGAATAACCAAGGGAGGTTGGGTGAGCTTGGGTGCTTTAAGTGAAGGACAATCAACTTTAAGGGTAATTTTAATTTATTTGATAAGATGTACAGTTTTCTTCTAAAATCCTTCGAGTAGGTGGATTTTCCTAGGCACAAATCAAGTGAGGAGTGGACACCTCTAGTCTCTCTCTCTCTCTCTCTCTGTCTTCGTGTCTGCTCACCTGTTGTCTGACTATTGTTTGCTGTCTTCCCGAGGGTTTGGGGTTAGATCTTTTCTTTTGTCTAGAAGATTTTGATTCTCTTTCGGTTATCTCCCCCTCTCTCTCTGCCCCTTCTCGCTTTCTGTTAGGGGTCGGTCCTATTTTTAAAACAGCTTATATTGTTATAAACTTCATGTTGTGGTGGAAAAACAAGCAAAAAAATCAATAAAACCCGTTCCTTATAATTTCTTTTTAAAGTGTGGATTTGGAGATTAAAAAATGAATAAATAAAAATAAACCGAGGGTTATCTGGGAGTGGTGTAGCCCTCCTCGGCCGGTGCTGCAAAGCCGGGGTGGAGGGGCCACGGGTACGGAGCCGTCCTCCGTCTCGGTGCTCCCCGAGCGTCCTTGGCCCCCCTGCGAATGGGAGGATTGACGGGGCGGGGGGGGGGGCAGGATTTTTCCCAAGAAGAATCGGGTCAGGATAATCCCGAGTGATGGGTGCCTAGGCCCTCAGGGACACCCCGGGAAGTTCTCAGGGAGGAAGGCGGGGGTTTTCCTTCCCACGGATCGGTGTCTTCCCAACTCCGAGGGCTTCCCTGGAGCTTATGGCCGCTCTTTCCTCTCCGTCGTCGCTGCTTCGCCTCCGGGAAGGGGTCGGTGCTACTAGTCCCCTTGATCCTCTATCTCCGGGGGACACCCCAGGGTGTCGTGTCCCCCCACCCGCCTCATCGGGCTGAAGTCTCTGCCCACGGTGCAGCCGTCCCTCCTGCCCGTACACCCGGGCAGGGCTATTTCGCGATAGAAATCGCTCTCCGCTTCCCGCAGGTTAGCTCGACCAGGGTTGTTTATAGAGCCCAGGGCAAGATTTGGGGCCAAAGAAATCAAAGTAAAACTCGACGTTGTGAAAAGGTAACCCTGCGTTTTCTTTTCGTTTGGGATAGAAACCCTGGCAATGGGTCGTAAATGAAAAATAAACAGAGATTTGGAGTCAAAATACCCCCCTCGCTGTGTTACCTGCAAACAGAGCGATGCCCTTTCTGTTTGCACCACTAACTTTGGGACAAGTCGCTCGCGGCTCATTAAAAATATTGTTATAACAGCAAATAGCTCCTTTTCCATTTTACAGCGCTGCAGCACGATGTTATCAAAGAAAAACCCTCCGCATTTATTTGTGGTCAGTGCCTAGAAAACGATTCCAGCCCTTCTCGGCCTTTTCCCAGTGGGAGAAGGGGCAGGGAGATGTCCTAAAGGTTCGTCCCGTCCACTTTCCTCTGCCGCCGCATCATTGTGCGGCCTCGTCCCCGCAGAGTGTTTTTTGCGTGGGTGCAGATCGCGGGCACCTCCACGGGAAGGTTTGGATTTAGTGCGGTGTGATGGGACAAGGATGATTTATTTTTTAATTAAAGGGGAAAAGATAAAAACAAGACAGAAAGAAAGGGGGGAAATGAAAGGAGAAGGTGTATTTGCTGCTGCTGCTGCTGCTGCCCTCGCAAAACACGGAATCGCCAGTAGACAACAGGCTGTGAAAATTTCAGCCAAGTTGGCCAGTGGGCTGGGGGAGTGTGAACGCAATTCGTTGCCCCCTAACCCGCAACCATCCCGAAGCGGGGCTGCCCGGACTAGGCTGGAGCTCTCGGAGTGGGGTGCTCCTGTCTATCCGCTTCCACAGCGAGCCAGCTCCGGCTCTCACGCTTTTCTCCACCCTGCCGAAAGTCTCCCTAAACTTCATCCTATCCCGAAAATGAGAAGCGAGCTGTTGGATCTCTCTCCTTTTTAGGGACTAGACGACATTTTGAGGGGATGCTGCAGGGCAATGCAGACTTTCTTGGGCAGGGCACAGGCTACCAAGGTCCATCCCCACTCCCCAAACCCCAAAATCCCGCACCCCTGTCCTTGCCTAAAGTTTCTGGTGAACCCGCATCCGCTGCTGGATGGAGCGAAATGAATAGCTTCGAGAAATGGAAGGAAAGCAAACATCTTTCACAGGGATCCAAACTGTTTGGCAGGAGGTTGGTTAAAAGAAGAAAGAAAAACAAAGCGAAGTTATTTCATTCCTTTAAGCTGTTCACTCCGCGGCCACTTCTGTTTACTGCTCAGCAAATCTCAGCCTTTGTTTGCAATTGAGGAGATAACACGGTTCTTCTCGGCCGCTGGTTTGAGCTTGGCTGAACAGAACTAGCTCGCCTGTTTGTGGTCGAAACATAGATGTATTTCTTTTATTTGGTAGTAAATAGAGCTTTGCTGTGTACAGCAAACAGCGAGGGAGGAAGATATAAACTTCCCGGCCACCACATTCGAGGATTCAGAAGAGTTTTTGCCTCCCGGAGGGCTGAAGTAGGGAGCGGGGGTGCGGGGTTCGACCCCTCGAGCAGCAGCAAGCTGCCGGCGAGCGAGTTTGGGAGGTTGGTATTTTTTATTCTTATTTTTCTTTCTTTGTTTTCTTTCTTATTTTTCTTTCTTAGTTTTCATTCTCATTTTTCTTTCTTAGTTTTCATTCTCATTTTTTAATTGATTTTATTTTGTAAACTCGAAGCCTTGCAGATTTTCTGGCACAGGTCGGTGGGGAACATTTGACTGTGCGATGTGCAGGACGGGCAGCAGAGGTGGGGGGGCTCGCTCCGGGAGTTAAAACAATGGTGGAAATAAAAGGGAGAAGGATTTTTGGTTGTTTGTTGCGGGGTCTTTTTTTTTAATGATTTAATTTATTTTTTTTTCCAAATATGCTGCAAGTGTCTCGGTAATAATCACTTTAGTCTATCGACTTGGCATAGTGTGCTAACGGAATGAGAAGACCATTAAGAGCATTAACAGATTGGTGCAGCATAATGCTTCAGTTCATATTGATCGCGAAACGTCTGTAAAATATTGTTTCAAATGAATCTATTGTTCCTGCGCTCTTTCCGCGGTGTTGATGACCTTGGTTTGTTCTCGCACATCCAAATAATCCTCTCGCCGCTCCCATCTCTTGGAGAACCGTCCGACGGGACCAGTAAGAGGCTTCTGAGGGGTTCAGAACCACCTAAAAAAAAAATGGGGGAGAAAAAAAAAAAGATAGAAAAAGGGAAGGAACCCAGTGTGGGTGTGCGGGGAGCTTCTCTTTGCCCCGCACCGTGCGCAGTGTCGGGGCAGCTGGAGCGGCCTCCCCGGCACCGCATCGAAGGGTTGAACCTGTGAAGTAGCCCGTCGGAGAGGGCTAAACCTGTTTCCATCAATATCAAGTCGAAGGTGGGGCAGATGCCTCAGCCTTTCCCCCACCCTGCATCGCCCGGGGCTGGCCCGGGCCGGGGCTCAGGGGGACGGCGGGGCTCGGGGGGACTGCGGGGCTCGTGGTCCGTTTGTGACTCTCCCGAGCTGATTGTGAATATTTTACAGCCCAAATCAGCCAACCCCTCTCGATCAGCGCGATGCAGCCGAGTTAAATCTCGCTGTCCCCATTCTCTGCCGCGCTACAAGGGGCCGTGGGATGCCCGTGTCCTGTGTCATCCCACCCCGTAGACCCACGCGTGTCGCCCGGGCAGCCCCGCGGGCGTGAGGAGCGGTGGGTCGACGGGAATAAAAAAACCTCCTCTTCTCCCAGGTTTGGTCACCTGGTCTTGGCTCTCCTGAGCTCCGATATTTTAAATAAATATAAAGAATCTCTTGCTCTCCTCAGCTCTATTCGCCTTCATGATGGAGTGGAACCATCAGATTTTCATCAAAGTTCTATTAAGTGAAACATAGGTTGCAGGGCACCCTCTGATTGAAACAGTTTAAATTTTAATTGTGTTTTTAATTTGACATATAGTTGCAGAAAGGAATGACACTACAACGCCAAGGGGCGGTCGATTTTCTTAATTTCTCCCAGAGGAATTGATGAGTCTATCAGGCCACTAGATTGGAAACACATTAAAGCTCTCTGGTTAGGTTGTTAATTGGAACTTGATGGATAGGGGGCCTTGGATAGGCTATGCTGATCCAATCTTCATGACTTTCTGTTTTCCAATAAATTACACGATTCATTTTCCAGCCACAGATTACATAAATTGTACACCTCTAGGGCTCTCTTTTTCAAATAGGGAGCCCTTTCCCCCCAAAAGCCTATTGCGAGATGTCATTTGCACCAAAAAACGAGCAGCCGAGGCTCTTGAATGAAAATCGAAACATAATCAACGTTTATACTTAGAAAATTTATCGAGATCATTTTCTCTGGTATTTCCTTATTTTAAAGTTTGGACGCGCCATATATCATAATCCACACGTGTAAAGGGGACTGTGTTTAATATTTATCGAAGCTTGATTCCAAGATCAAACTTGTTTATGACTTCATCTGTCATTTCGGAGGGAACCTTCTCCCGATATTACGGCCGCTCAACAAGCCTATTTTCCGAGTGCTGCAAAAGCAGCGGAGATCAATTTTTATTAGGCTCCCTCTGAAAGCTTGCTCAGGGCCACTTTAATATCGAGCATTGGAATAATCTGGAGATCTAAACTTTAAGCGTTCGCTCTGTCTTTCAAAGTTTATCTTTGCCTCAACGTTTGATCATCTGGGCCCCGACGGGACGGGGCTTGCGGGGAGAGAGATCGGGAAAGCGGCGGGGAAGGATGTGGCCAAAAAAAACCCACCCCAACCCTCGCTAAACTTTTGCTAAATCGCCAGCCCTGCCCTGATGAATATTTGATCAGATGTTAATGAGAGCGTGGCTGGGATGCTTCTCTCTCCGTGGGTGCGGCGTCGGGGCTGGCTGGGCCCGACGGTCCTCCCCTTCCAAGCGCGACTGCGAGCATCCCGGTGAGGCTGCTTTGGGCTTTTCTTCCTCCTGAAAGGCGAAATCGTTGCTCAAGTCCTGCTTTGGCAGGGGGATTTGACTAGATGATCTTTTGAGGTTCCTTCCAATCCCTAATGTTCTGTGATTCTGTGAAGTCTCGCCTGAAATAATGGTTTCGGGGAAATCTGGTCGTTTTCCTGCAGCGCTTGTGCCTCCCACCGCGGCCCAGTATCCGTCCGTCCCCCCCCCCCCCCCCCCCCCCCATTCCCGGGCTGGGAGCGTCGGCCGCAGCCAGTGGTCCTTCCACGGGCAGGACCACCTCCGTGGGGATGAAAGGACCTGGCCAAGACCACACCGGTCTCTTGGTGGACTTGGAAGGAACAGTCCGGCGTGGGCGGCAGCTGGAGGCCATCAGAGTCACGTCGGGGGGCAGCTGGGGCTCCTCGGTCCCTCTCCCTCCCTGCTCAAGAAGGAGGCGGCAGGCAGCCCCCCCAAGGGTTGTCCCTAGACCAGGCTGGTCCCCTCGACGGCTTTTGCCCGGAGCCGCCTTGCTCCGCTCCCCACCCGCGGGAGGGGGTGGCTGGGGGTGCGGGTGCGGGTCCAGGCGGGGCAGCAGAGCGGTATGAAGGACGATTTCCTAAATAGTATTTCAGTGCGGGGTCTTTCCGGGTTAATGAGCTGACATCATGATTAAAGCTGACCATTTGTAATGTGTCGCGACCCTGTTGAAAAGCACTGAAAAGGTTAATGTGGTAAAACAGGACAGCACCTGCCCCTCACAGGGAGAGGAGGAGCTGGAACACTTTTCCTAATCAATTAGTCCATTAATGAGTCTATCAAGTAGTTAAGTAGTTAAAGATTATGCCGCTGGTCTGGGTAACAGTCGTCATCTCGCTATAGCTAATTATATTATAAGTACTTTATTCAATATCCCAGACATAATATGGTGACTCGGAGTTAATGAAAATGTCATTTTAAAACGTCTTGACATTTGTCTCTATTGATTTGTATATTTCCGTCCCATTCTTTGCCTTCCCCGGTTTGATTTTTCCCTTGCGGGGGGTGGGATTGCAGATTTTGGAAAGGAAGGAACGACCTCATCGGGTGAGGAATCAGCAGCAGGAGCCGACCCGCTCACACCTCCCCACACCCTCGCCCCCACAGCGCTCGGGCAACGCGGGGTTAAAATCCCGGTGCCAAAACCCCGGTGCCAGGGCCCCTGCCAAGGCCGAGGGTGTTGCACCTGGACACGAATCCCATCGAAACCACCGGGATTTCCGAGCTGCAGCAGTGCTTTCCATTCGCTGTCCTCCTCGGGATGCCTCCCCGAGGGGTTCTTGGGGGTTGCAACCGCCTTCCTCCCCTCCAACCCCCCCATATTCCCGGTGGTGTCGCGCTCCTGACCCACTGGCTGGGGAGAACTGGCCCATCCTGCAGCAAAACTCGCCCCATCTTCATTAATCAACGGTAGTTCCAGGCGTAGCTGGGGAGCAGCCGGCCGGGACTGGCTGCGAGCTCAGAGACAGCCCATGGACACGAGTGTTCCCGGCGGGGCTCAGGGCCAAGGGAAGGGGGAAAGCAGGAGCCGGCACCACTCCGAGGAAGGCAGGGCCCCAGCGCAATCCCCGGGGCAGCCGTCGGTGCTCGGTCTCCTCCTCGCTTTTGCAGGGCTGGCCCGGAGAAAAGGGGCTCCAAGACCTCGCAAACACGGGGCTGGGGTGTCCCTCGTGTCCAGCCGCAGGTCTAAGATCTTTGGGAACAGTGGGAGAACCCCGATGGAGACTCTGCCCTCAGCTTCTTGCTCCCTGTTCCTTTGGGGGCAGTGGCTGTTGGGCGTCCAAGGGAAGGAGGCGGCGGTGGAAGAGTTGCGATCTCTGTGATTTATTCCCCCCGAGGGTGAGAGCCCCTGGCTCCTGACAAAGTTTATTTGGAAATGCAGGAGGCTGTCCCCTCCCTCTCTGCAGACCCTGGGAAGAAAACGCAGGAGGTATTTCTCCAGATATTTATCAGCTGCAGCAGCAGCGCAGCTCAAAATCCCATTTCTCGAAGGTTTTCCGGCCAAACAGTTGGGGTATTTTTTTGTTTATTGGTTGTTTGGGGTGTTTTTTCGAGCAGAAGGGTAACGATCCCCGGATATACACAAGATCCCAACACCAGCCCCAACCCCCCACCTCCCTGCGGCCAGCATAAGCCATTCAACCCACGTCCCTCTCCCCCACTCGAGGTGGAGACACTGCGGGCGCTCAGCATCCGTCCCCCGGGGGCGCGGGCTCAGAGCAGCCTCGGGGAACCACGGTGGAGACCCCCGCGGGGGTTTCCCTAGTTCTTGCCCCATGTGACCCCCTTCCTCTCCCCTCCTAGAACCCCGCGGGTTTCCAAACTTTCCGTGGCCGCCGCCGCCGCCGTGATTGGCGCGGCGGAGGCCACCTCCATGCAAATGAAGCCCCGCCGCCCGCCGCCCGCAGATCAATAGGGACGCGGGGGAAGGAGCATGCATTCCGCCTGGGCAGGCGTGGGGAGAGCCGGCAGCCACACGCCGAAAACAACCCCCAAAACAAACCCCCCGACGGGCCCCCCCTCCCCCCCTCCCTCCCCTCCTCCCCTAC
>VXBP01008693.1:168378-227318 GCA_013400115.1 Rhinopomastus cyanomelas
TCCCGTACACCCCGGCCCCCTGAGCTCCTCTAAAGCGTGAGCTTCCCTCCTCTACTTTCTTATGAACCAGGATGAGCAGCAAAGAAGACCCGAGCAAGTGCTGTCCGGCCGCTGCTCCCATCTCCAGTTTCACCATCCAGTCGATCCTGGGCAGCGGCAGCAGCGACTCCCCCAGAGAAACTAGTGGCAGGGGGGCCCCGGCTTGGCCCGCCCGAGGCAGGACCCTTTCCCTCTCCTCGGAGGAAGAGGAGCCGGAAGAAAGCTGGAAACACCGCAGCTGCTTCTGTCCCGAGACTCAGGCCCCCACCGAGGCGTGTCACAAGCACCAGCCTCTCAGCTTCACCTGTCTCGGTGAGTACCGGCATCAGACGGGGCGGACGGGGCCCGCCGGGAAGAGCCGAGGAGGGCTCGGCCCCGGCCCGGCCCCCGACGGGCAGAGGGCGGGGGAGGGAGTGGGGGGGCATGTGGCATCCTCCCTGCTTTCGGGGTACAGAGAATTTGCGCCGATCTTGGCTGATGCGGGGAGGAAGGATCTCCGTCAAGAATAGGGCGGCTTGTGGGTTTTTCTTTCGTACTCCTGGGGCTGGTTTACCCGAAGGGGCGCGGTGCGATGGATAACGCTCGCTTTCTTAGATTCCGCTTATTTACAGCCCTCGGGCAGGCGGAATAAATATGTTTATTTGTATTTACATGTATGTGTACATTTAGCTTTAATTCTCACTAAACGGTCTGTGAAATGCGATGCTGTAAAGTGAGAGCAGCTGTCTCGTGTCAGACAGGAAGCCAACCCTGGCCGGGTGCTCAGCTGCCTTTGCAGAAGAAGGCACAGACAACTGTCTGTCCGTCCGTCCATCCATCCATCCATCCATCCATCCATCCATCCATCCATCCATCCATCCACCTGTCCATCCGCCCATCCCTGTGCTGGAGGATTGGGCTAGCTCAGAAAGAAATTGCTTCCCCCTCTTGTGGTTTCCCCTAGGAGAAAAAGCGGCGGGTTCTTGCCCGAGGGGCTTCCCCGGTTCTCGCTCTGGGGGGGATGGGGAGTAGAATCGGCCGTCGGGGGCTGCCGGTGTCTACCGCCGTGCGACCCCCGGCTCTGTCGGTCTGTTTCAGGCAGCTCCAAAGGGAGCGGAGCGGCTGTCGGCGGGGAGCGGGGCCCCTTCCTCTCACCCCCCCAGCAGCAGGACTGTAAGGAGGAGAAGGAGAAGCCGCTGGGACCCACCTCGCCCTCCTGCGGGGACCGGCAACGCGACGGCGGGGACCGGCAGGCCGGAGCCGCCAAGAAGAAGACGCGCACCGTGTTCAGCCGCAGCCAGGTCTATCAGCTGGAATCCACCTTTGACATGAAGCGCTACCTGAGCAGCTCGGAGCGGGCCTGCTTAGCCTCCAGCCTGCAGCTCACTGAGACCCAGGTGAAGACCTGGTTCCAGAACCGCAGGAACAAGTGGAAACGGCAGCTCTCGGCCGAGCTGGAGGCGGCCAACATGGCCCATGCCTCGGCGCAGACTCTGGTGGGGATGCCGCTGGTGTTCAGAGACAATTCCCTGCTCCGAGTGCCGGTGCCCCGCTCCATCGCCTTCCCCGCCCCTCTCTACTACCCCGGCAGTAACCTCTCGGCCTTACCGCTCTACAACCTCTACAACAAGATCGACTACTGAGCCGCCGCACTGCCCTCTCCCTGCGGCCGCCCCGTCGGGGCTGGGACCGCGGCCGCCGCTGGGGCTCTGTGAGGGCTCTCAGCCCGTCTCTGCTGCGAGGACAGAGGAACGAAACTGATGGGAGGAGTGGGCTTAAAGGGAAAGCCCGAGGCTCCAGGGGCAACAATCCTGCCCCCTCCCCACCTCCTCCTTCCCCTCCCGCTATCCTGTCACTTGAAAAAAAGAAAATTAATTAAAAAAAGCGATATTTCAGATCTGTAAATATTTTTAAAGAAAGAAAAGAATAAAACGTTTTAAGCCTCCTTTGTAAATTTGCCACCTCGATCGCGTGTTCCCTGCCTCCCCGAGGGGTGTCCGGGGAGCAGATTGTGCCCCAGGCACGTCGGGACACCGGACATTGTTGTGCGGGGACAGCGAAAACGACGACTCACACAGAGGGTTTTGGGGGGTGGGTGTTTTTGCCTCCTGTTTGTTATCTCGTTTCCCACAGGAATCCGGAGTGGACCGTCCCGTCCCCACTGCCCGTGGCCCCGCGGGATCGTCGGGGTCTCGGTGCCCCGTGCCTGACCAGAGGGTGAAGAGGGGCTGTTCTCAAACGCTCGGAACCGGTTTTGGAACCGGGCCCTCGTTGCTGTGTTTTGCGGAGGACTTTGCTCAAAGACACCGCGGGACTGCCGGTGACTGAGCGGTTGCAGCTCCCGGGGTTCGACGGCTTGTCCCAGGGCACCCCCGACTGCTTCCCCCGCGGAAGACGGAGTCAGTCGTTCATGCACATGTGAATCCCGCAGCAAGCGGGAATTAACGGCGGTTGCAGCAGCAACGGGGTTGTCCTAACGGGGTAACGGGAGAAAAAATAGGAGAGAAATAAGAGCTCCAAATGGGTGAATGAGGTGCTGTTCGATGGGGCGGACGGGCTCTGACGGGATTTTAAGCCGCAGACCCCCGTTTGCAGCCCGCTGTTGCTTTTGACAGATCGAGGCGAGCTGAGCCCCACCGTCAGTCGGGCACCGAGGTGAGCAGCGGCACCTGGGTGTCCGCGCCGTCGTTCCGCCCTCTGAGCTCCTGTTTTCGGGGGAATAACCGCTATTTCGGGTGTGCCCGTTAACGTTACTAACGCCCAGCAGCACCGGTCCTTAACCCCTGGGGCAGAACCGGGCGATGAGGCCTCTCTGGAACCCATCCTCCGCCCGCATCCCCCGTTCGCAGTCGTTGACGGCAACAGAAGCGAGGGGCACGGGCAGCCCACCTCAGGCTGCCTGCCCCGCCCTCACTGGCGGACTACTCCTCCCGGCATGCCCCGCGGCGGAACAAGGCGGGAGCAGCGAGCGCGCGGGCCACGCCGGAAGACGTCATTCCGCCCGTTCAAACCGGCCAATAGCGGTGCCTTTAGGGGAGAGCGCGTGCGCGCAGAAGGCGGCGGCGGCGACGAGTGCGGACAGGCCGGAGGTGAGGCTGGGCCCCACCGGGGCGGCGGGGAGGCTTGGGGGCATGACTGGACGGAACAGAGGCCCCGTGGTGCGACCGGGCTTAGGCCGCTGCGCCCTCAGCGATTCCTCGCGGCGCAGGTCCGGCCTTCTCCCGCCGCTTCTCTGCCGCCTCGGCACTTCTCCCTGGCTAGGCCGCGGGTGCCGGGGCCTCTCCGCTGCTCGGTTCTAGGGCCTGTCTCTCACTCTCTTCTTTTCCCGCAGCAACCACCATTGACTTTAGCACCCCGACGTGCCTCAGCAGGACCGAACTGCGAGAGCTGCCGGGGCTCTGACTTCTCAGCGCTTCCCTACGCCGCCGCTGCGGGAACCCTTCGCGTTGCGTTGAGCAGCGAGAGAAACTCGAACAACATGAAAACGGTATTTTTATGGGGTTCTTAATGTTTTCTTAAGTACAGGCTGGCCGTTCTGAGGCTGTCAGAGAAGAGACGAGCTTCTTAGCTGGCTGAATAGTGGGGCGTGCTGCATTAAAGGAAGTCATAAAAGCAGTGATTGCTTGTCTGTTCAGTAAAACCGAGTTTTGGGGAGGATGGAATTGCAGAGGTTAAGTCAGCATCGCAGCTTTAGCAGCGGCGTCCTTCCCTGTAACGTCTGCGAACATTTTACCTGGGCTATTCTTTGTTTGAGGTGGGCAAGACAGTTACTGCTGTTTGGCAGTGTGCGCTGTGGGGCAGCTGCATTTGTGCAGAAGATATGCAAAGCTGTTTCTGTTGCTTTTGTTTCCTGTTTTGTAATATGTAAACGGTAGGATGTATTTAAATTGAAGTACTTCATAAGTCATTCTGAATTAAAAATACCGTTGTAAGACCCTTTGAGGTTTCTGATAACTTTGCTTCTTGGAGTGGTGATTATCGATTTCTTTTGTGCTTGTTACTGACTGTTGCACCAGGTGCCTCAGACCCTCATGCCTTCATTGTTTTCAAGTCAATTAACACATTCAGTACTCGATGGTTCTGAATTCCTGTAGATCTTGATCTTTGGGTAGCCACCTGAAACACTCGCTGAGGCACATTTCACTGCTTAATGTGTGTTGAAGGCGCTGCCAGATTCTCTATACTTAGAAATACATGCGGCAAACTCCCCAGTCAGTCTTTTGCCCAGATATTCTCAAAGCTGGGCTGCAAAAGAGGTCTTAAGATAAGTTTTATTTCCTATTCTAAGAATTGTGGGCTTTTTTTTTTTCTCCCCTCCCTTTGTTTAAAGAGCACTAACAGCACTTTGTGTTTACATAGTGTTGGTTCTTTTAGAAGAAAGCCTTGTAGAACACTTTCAAAAGCTCCCACTTATGAAATCTTTCCAGTGTAAGACTGTGTCCTTATATTATTATACAACTCTATGGTAATTTTTTTACTGACAAGTACTGAATTTGAACCCTGTCCTAGATCATCTGTTTTGATTTATTCTCAGAGGTCTAATCTGACCTCTGCAGCTGTGTGTACAGATTTGGGAGTGATGGTGCTGTGGAAAGTCTGAGCTAATGAACTTCCCTGCCCTTGTAGCATAAGGGCTGTTACAACTTTCTGAAGTTGTGGTGGTTTTGTTGGTATGCACATGAAGGAAAGTTTCTTCTTGCTGAGTGTTTGTAAGGTCTGCACAGTTTTTACTATGTAATTTGCTGTTCATAGCCTCTGCTTTCATTCTGAGTTTTTCTGTATGGAACTAACTAGTCCTGTGAATTGAGTGCTGCAGTTACCTTCAGAGTCAGGGACTTGTAATTTAGATTTTGATGTCTTTTTTCTTGTCACATCACCTTTACATGTTTACACTTCTGTAAACCTCCCCAAACCATAACTTTCCTTTTTAATCTGATACTTAGACTCTAAAAGGAAAAAAAACTCCAACCAAACAAAACTAAAACCAACCAAACAAGTTAAAGCTGTTTCATTGGAAACATTGCATAGCCTTTCTGGAAGCCTGAGGATTGGAAAGTTGCAGACAAGATGATCTAATTGCAGTTGTTAGAATTATAGGACAGTCACACCAAATCAGAAACAACTGAAAAATAGTTGTTGGAATTTTCAAATGAGATTCCTTTCTACCTGTTTTGTGTTTTTTAAACTGAATATCTGTGCTCACAATAATTTAGAAATAATTTGATTTTAAAAATACAGCCACACACACAATCATGTGGGGGAAAAATAGCTTTGTCAGTAACACTAGTTAAGCTAGTAGATTATAATAAAACCTTTTTGTACTGCTTAGTCAATATTTGATGTTTAAATTTAAAAGTGCTCTGCGGGAGCTTTTGAACAGTGATGAACACCTTGAGTTTTAGAGTTTGTCAGAAATCTGGGTGTTTTAACCTTTTTCTGTGTAAAAGCTACTATTTCAGATCTTCATTAAGTTACTTTTAAGGTGGATCAATCAGGTCACTGACTTGCTGGACTTACGTTCTTGTTATTACTCAAACTGTATCTCTGCATTGCTGTCTTTTCAGATGACGGGATCAAATGAATTCAAGCTAAATCAAACTCCAGATGATGGCATTTCATCAGTAAAGTTTAGTCCAAACACATCTCAGTTTCTGCTTGTTTCATCCTGGGACACAACTGTGCGGCTCTATGATGTTCCTGCCAACACCATGAGACTCAAATATCAACACTCAGGAGCTGTCCTCGACTGTGCTTTTTATGTAAGTGTGTGAGGTGGTTTTTAATTTATTTTATAGATCTGTAGTGCCCTGAGAAGTTGTCACACGCTCAAATTAAAGGGATACCGCAGTCCTACTGACTTCTAGGTTTAAACACAAATAGCGTCTGTCAGTTACGCTTCTCTTAATGAGAGTTCTCCTAGTTCTTCATGTAGGCTTTTCCTGCAAAGGGTGCAGGCACAGAAGTAATTAACTTCAGAGGCAAAAGTAATCTGAGCTGGATTGTGCTCTTTCTGCAGTGGCAGGGTAAATTGTATGAGTATTTCTTACAAAGAGTTGTATTGGTAGCATGTAGCCACATATCATCGTTCACAATAAATGCTCGTAGCCAATTATTCTTCTTTCTCATACCGGATTGGTTAGGAAGCATGGCATTGTGCCAGGAGCCATTTACCAGTGTTTTTTTAGTGCACTGGGTTTAAAATACGAATGGTTGAAGTTTATTGCTGCCATTTTTTCCTTTTGCCCTCTTTTTTCTTTTACGTAAAAGGGCTACCCAGGCAGATTGTGGAGTCTCCTTCTCTGCAGATGCTTAAAACCCACCTGGATATGTTCCTGGGTGACTTGTCTAGGTGGTCCTGCTCTGGCAGGGGGACTGGACTGGATGATCTTTCACGGTCGCTTCCAATCCCTAATGTTCTGTGATTGTGTTTCAGTTGGCATCTTTTTCCTCCTTTCCATTGTGTTGTGACATGGCCTCCAGTGATTCTATCTTGATGTGTTACTGAATGCTCTAGGAATCAATTTAAATTTCTAATTCAGTTTGTAACACTTTGTCACATAGCAAGTATCACACTGTGGATGAACACACAGGATCTCAAAGAGATTCTGGTTTTCCAAATGAGTTTTAGAAGGATTACACTTCAGTTAGAAGGAATTGGCTTAGGGCTGGTGACCATTTAAAAATGAACAGTACGCACTTTGCTGGTAGAGGGGTAGAAGTAATTTGCTATAAACTCTAACTGCTTGTATTTCTTTTTAGCTTTAATTTTAAATAAGAAAAAAAAATCACATAGCTCAAAGCACTTTATTTAAGCATTGTGCAAAGCTTCTGACATCTGCTTGTTTGGATCCGGGCTGGGTCTCGACCCTTGTGTCTTGGTTCTCATCTTCCCAAAATTCATGAAAGCAAGTCGTGAGCCACCATGAAATCTGTATCTTTAGTGAAGCTTTAAAGACACCATAAAGTGACTTTTTTGTGCTTTCTAGGACCCAACTCATGCCTGGAGTGGAGGATTAGACCAGCAGTTGAAAATGCATGATTTAAACACGGACCAAGGTAAGAAGAGTTGGTTGTTAAATCAGCAAGTGGTTTCAACAACTGGCCTGAACTTGAACTTTGCATACTTCAAACAACCTTGAAGAATATTCTGCTTATGTAGTTAGGGGAATTTGCTTTGAGGGGCTGCCTGTGTCAGTTTGTCTGTGTTAGTGCTCAGCCCTTTTGGGTCAGCAAGGCACTGAACAAGGCAGTGTTTATTCCGTACTGTGCTTCTGAACATTTTGCTGTAACACCTTTAACAGCTGGGCTAGATCCATTGCTGCCACTGAGAGTTTAAATCCTTCCCTGGATAAATATTCATTGGCATATTTTACATCTGTTTCTTTGCTTGCTGTAAGGTGCAACTGCAGATAAGGGAGCTAGCTGTGTAGTCATCACACTGTCTGTTTGAGGTTCTTATGTGCCTTTATCCAGCAGAATAACTAGTGGCCCTAATAAGTCCCTCCTAAAACCACAGAAGCATTTTGCCACTTGGTCAGGATGCTTGGCAGATGCTGGTTGTAGGATGCTTTGAATTGGATTTCTGATAATGTATCTGCTCTGCCATGGGCTGTTGCCTCTAGAGAGATTTAGCTAAGCTGAATTAAAACTGAGCATGTTATTGTTTCAAAGGTTTGTGGTTTAGACATGTTTAGAGTGCTTAGTTAAAATTCCTCAGAAGTAACTGAAGTGAATCTCAGCCTGGGACAGCCATGCTCACCAGAACCAGCCAGAGCCAGGGCTCAACAAATGTGTGCGCAGTAATGTTATGAAAAACATCAAATATTTATGTTGCAGATGACTTTGTAGAAGTGTTTATATGAATATTTGTATGTAACATTAATGGTTTTGGTATGGGGTTGATATAATCAACCTGAAGTTGGTGTCTGTGTCAAAAGTGGTGATAACCACTTGGTTCTAAACAATGATCTCTGAAGTTCATTCTGTGGCTGCCTAAATTTAACTTCCTTTTATAATCTGAGGAGACATTCGTTTAGTAATCTTGATCTTTGCAAAAGTTGTGATTCTGGAGACAGCTGTCCATGCACGGACTCCTGGCATATTGGTGTGCCCTAAACTCTGTACTGCTGTTGTGTGTCCTTTTTCTTTATTCAGTAAGTTCTGACTGTTTCTGAAGTTAATAAAGCTACAATATGTTCTATTTTCCTTCAGAAAACCTTGTGGGTGCCCACGATGCTCCTATCAGGTGTGTTGAATACTGTCCAGAAGTGAACGTCATGGTGACTGGAAGCTGGGATCAGACGGTTAAACTGTGGGACCCCCGAACTCCCTGTAATGCAGGAACCTTCTCTCAGCCTGAAAAGGTATGTGCTGGTGGTAAATACTACATCCAGTAGCTGCATAAACATCACCACACTGCACACTGTCTTATACAGAATTTGAAAAGTTCTGTTTAATGATTTTTAGTCTGTGAAAATGTTGCATTTTAAGAGAACTTGTTGTGAGTTGAGGTTAAGACTGAGCTTTCATCAACAGGAGGGTGTAACCTAATTCTTAGGACCAAGTCCTAACAACTTAGAACAAACCTGAGGAAGGAAAACTGAACAAAACAAGCAGGACACCATTGTTAATGGCCTTTGCTTAACTGTAACATGCACTGTAAATATGAAGACTTTTACGTAGGTCACAGAACGTTAGGGATTGGAAGGGACCTTGAAAGATCCATCCAGCCCAATCCCCCTGCCAGGGCAGGATGCCCTAGATCAAGCTGCATAGGAACATATAGAATCATTAGGGATTGGAAGGGACCTCGAAAGATCATCTAGTCCAATCCCCCTGCCACAGCAGGTGAGATTTAAATATCTCCAGAGAAGGAGACTCCAGGTCTCCTTCTGGCAGATGGAAATAAGATCTTACTCTTTTGAAATGTGTAGAGATGTGGAAGGCCATTGTTGCCTGAAATACTGTCTTGTGGGTTTTTTTCATCTGTATTAAAAGAACTTGCATTATAATTTATTTGCTCTACTAATGCCTAGTAAATTTAGACCACCTCATACTAAAATCCTCTGAGCTAATGAGAGGCCAAGAGAAACCAGGCAAAACATAACATCTTAGGCTTTTCCTAATGGTTATGTGGTGTGTTAACCTTTAGGTTATCCTGCTGTGGTGGGGAGATTGGACTGGATGATCTTTCGAGCTCCTTTCCAACCCCTGATGTTCTGTGATCCTGCTTAGTGATGTCATAGAAGGAATTATAGAACAAGATTCTAGGACAGCTATTGCCATTTGGGTTTTTATTTTACGAGGACTCCTAAACACAGGCTGGGTTGCTGGATAATTTTGCATGTGAATTATTTCCTTGTACCTCTTTAAGGTTTCATTTAGCTGTGTATCGTGTTCTCAAGTCATCATTGCGAGCCATCATTACGTTCCCTATTGCACCTAAATTGCTATTTCTTCAGTTCCAAAGTAGCTGAACCTACTTCTGGCAGGACCTTTGTTCAGAATCAAGTAATTGCATTATTTCTAGTTCTGATTTATAGTTGTATATAGCATGTAAAGAGCTGTGATAAATTGCTGACAGAATATCATATAATAGACAGGCACAGTGAATCAAGCTGCTTATTGGCTCAGCAGGGTTCATTATGTCATTTTTTTTAATGCTGTCCCTGATAAATGTGTACACCTCCTCGACTGCATGACAATGGTTTCATGTGATTTATGGTTCTGTGCTCTAGAAAGAGCACTTTACTGTACAGGTGTGACATCCGTTTGTAAAGGAGATTTAAGATACTTGACGTTCTTTACGCCATTGTTTCCATACGTGTGTACAAACACACCTTAGATAAATATTTATCAATATCTTTGGATCTATTTTTGTATCAGTAATGGAGATTTGAAACACTCTTCTATTAATCACAGAATGACAGAACATTAGGGGTTGGAAGTGACCTCGAAAAATCTAGTCTAATCTCTCACTTTGTACTTACTGCTGACTCAAAGTTTTCTGTTTTATACCGAAGTGGGATTTGGCGTTGGGGATCATCAGAAATCCTATGTGAACATTTAAGGTATTTCTCATCTTATGGCATCAGTCTTAAGAGGGAAGTCCTAGAATCATATTTCCATAGAATCATTCGGGTTGGAAATCCCAAGGGTTGGAAAAGACCCTTGGGATCAAGTCCAACCAAGTCCTGCAAGTTCTACAAGTTCAGCCCTAAACCGTATCCACCAAGACTTGATTTTAGAGTAAGAATGACTGTGGATTGTTAAAGGCAGATTTCAGTATCTATTTACATACATGTGCTGGTCTGCTTTGATGTGTTTTAGTTAGAAATCAACTCCAGGAATGTTTTGCAGCAAAGGAAAAGTTGTTTTGTCAGAGATTCCAGTTACCCCAGAACCAAATAGCTTTGCTGGGCTTTTATCAGGAACCAGAGAGTGAAGTTAGGTGCTTGAGTGAAATTGCACAAGCACGTGCCAAAAGTAAATGGAATCCTTCTGGCAGAACGCCAGATCCCTTACGCTTTTGAATCTCAATCCGAGTTCTGTGAAATATCTGTTTCCTGTGGCTTTGGCTGCACTGGGTCAATTTGAAAAAGCTCCTTCTTACAGTTTGCTTCTGTTAGCAGCCCAGTGCCAGGACATCTGTAGGCAGCTGGATTCCATTTTGCTTGTGTATCAACAGCTAGTCTAATTCCT
This sequence comes from Rhinopomastus cyanomelas, assembly GCA_013400115.1. Taxonomy (NCBI): domain Eukaryota; kingdom Metazoa; phylum Chordata; class Aves; order Bucerotiformes; family Rhinopomastidae; genus Rhinopomastus; species Rhinopomastus cyanomelas. Next base: position 179,098 of record VXBP01008693.1, read on the forward strand.
TTGATAAACACAGGGTTTGTTTTCTTTTTTTATGGAATCTTTTTAACATGTTTCCAGATCAGCTGCATCCCAAGTATTAGAAACAGAACAATTTATGTACTGGATATTTCGATGAGAAATGTCCTGAATAAAAATCAGAATATCTGAGCCAATGTTTGAAGCAGAAGTGGAAATTCCAGCCTAATGTCTTTTTTACTGATGTCAAGCTATATTGTTTCATTCGGTTTCGTTAAAGCATCCAAAGGACTGTTGTTTTGGGGTCACTGTTAATAATTTCATGTCAATTTATTTGTCTTTATTAATATGAAGCTCAGCTTCAAGCTGTTTAAATTAAAGTGGTTGAAATTAAAACAGGTGAGTACCAGATGGAGGAAAGCAGACAGAAATGTGCGGGGTAGTATCCTAGGGCTAAACTGCAGGGTCCTGAATGGGTGGTGGGAAATGCAAGCTGTGCACAGCAAAATTCCAACATCCACACCCCTTTTTCCATCCCTCTTAGTTTATATCTGATACAGCAGATAAAATGAATGCTACAAATAATTTTGGAGAAAAACTCAAGTGATACTGCTTTACCCTTTAAATTCCACAAATACTTCTGGCAGGGAGATTGGACTAGATGATCTTTTGAGGTCCCTTCCCATCCCTAGCTTTCTGTGATTCTGTATTTGTAGCATTTAAAACCTGGGTAATATCAGCAAAAGGAAGAAATCTAATGGGTGGAAGTTTATTTAGATATCACTGGAGGCTGGTAACTGGACAAATGTGCTTGAAATCTAGAAGCACACAAGTGCATGTGAATATCTTGTCTAAATAAGAAGTCTGTAATATGAGACTGCGTTGGGCTTGAGGTTTTTCCTTCTCTGTTCTAGGGTGTAGAGTTAAAGTGGAGCTTTTGAAATGCTGCATCAGTGCCTTGTTTATCCAGCTGCACACTGCTGCAGTTTGTCCCAATTTCAAGTTATAATTTAAAGTGAATGTTACAGCTAGACACTTCTTTGAGATGTCACCTGTTCTTGCATATTGCTGGCAAATTCCTTTGCACAAAGAACAATGGATATCTGAGTTAACGGTGTTAAATGTTGTCATTTTGTTTTTAAAGGTTTACACCCTTTCTGTGTCTGGAGATCGACTAATTGTGGGGACAGCAGGTCGGAGAGTGCTGGTGTGGGATCTGCGCAACATGGGTTATGTTCAGCAGCGAAGAGAATCGAGCCTGAAATACCAGACCCGCTGCATCAGAGCATTTCCAAACAAACAGGTATGGGAACCGTATCAGTAGTTATATTTCTGCTGAATATCTTTAAGGAAAAAAAAAAGGGTTATTTTACAAATTTCCTGCATTTTTTTCCTCATTAAAAATAACCTCTGGGCTTCAAAGTTCCTTCAGAAGGGAGGGGAATGAAAAAGTGTTGAGGATTCAGATTAATAGTGCAGCTTAGAAATATTTCCCACTGATAAAACCTGCCTGGATGTGTTCCTGTGTGACTTGGTCTAGGTGATCCTGCTCTGGCAGGAGCATTGGACTAGATGATCTTTTGAGGTCCCTTCCAATCCCGTTCTGTGATTTAACAGCACGTTATGTTGGGTTTTTTTCCTCAGGTTTATCTCTCTTTAATAAAAAAAAAATGGAATATATTGAAATGCTAACACAATTAATAACCTAAACCTAACCCAAAATCCCTCACAAAGTTGCAGAGAAAGAGAAGAATATGGAATTGGCAGTTGTGTTCTTAAACAGGCTGTGAGAAGAAGGGCTGGATTAAAACTGTGTGTAGCTTATATATTTTTCTAACTCTGAGCCTATGTCATGCACTCAAGAACCCACAATCCATTATCTAGGGGGAACTGTACAATTTAAATGATCATACAGCTGTTCCACGCAGGTTAACATCCTGTGTCTGGGGTGTTTTTCCTCAAGTAAAGCAAAGAGATTTGATTTTGCTGACAAATAATTTGGGAAGGGAATTTTCCTCTGTACGTAGTGATAGTGCAGGAACTGCAAGGTGTAGCTACTTGTTCTTGAACTGGCTCAAGTGCTTTGTGTGTTTTCAGTTCCAGTTATAGTAATACAAGCTGATTTTTCTCGATTGTGTTATGGATTTTAAAGAACCTTGCTGTAGGCAGGTATTGTTACAGTCCTGCTGCTGAAAAGATCTATTGTGGGCTTAAGTCAGAAGTTATAATAAAGGCAGCTCAGGTTTCTCTAAGTCAGGACTGTAATTAACTGGATAAGTGGACACCACTTATAATCAAGTTTCACTGAAAACACGATTTTGACGAGCGTTCAGTTGCTCGTAGAAAGCTCTGAACTGATTTTAATGTAATGTAATTCTGAAACTAAATAGCCCTGTGAGTACCTCTTAATATTTGAGATATCTAGGCCCTTGGGGGCAGGTGGGCAAATTTGAGGGGTTCTGAAGTCTTAACACCTTTATTCCCCTGATCAGCTTGTGTTTGGGTAATTAAAATCCTCACTGTCAGCTTAAAACTATAATGTAATGACAGTCTTTTTCAGCTTTTTTCCCCCTCTTTCCTCCTTTCTTAGAAGCAGATTTTATTGATGATGCAAGGATCACAGAATCACAGAACGTTAGGGATTGGAATGGACCTCGAAAGATCATCTAGTCCAATCCCCTTCCAGAGCAGGATCCCCTAGACCAAGTTGCACAAAAGCCTCTTCATGTTTAATTTATTTACACTTGTATCGTAGAAGATAAAGTGTTCAGGAATCTGTTCTCCAGTTGTACAACTCACATCTCCATGTTTTTTGTCGGTAGGGTTACGTTTTAAGTTCTATTGAAGGTCGCGTCGCAGTGGAATATTTGGACCCGAGTCCAGAAATCCAGAAGAAGAAATACGCCTTCAAATGTCACCGTCTGAAGGAAAACAACATAGAGCAGATCTATCCAGTTAACGCCATTTCTTTCCACAACGTCCACAACACCTTCGCCACAGGTAAATACTGAATTTTTCAGAACACAGTATCACAGAACATTAGGGATTGGAAGGGACCTTGAAAGATCGTCTAGTCCAATCCCCCCGCATCAGTTCCGTTAACTTTGATTTCAAACTGTTTTGTAAATTGTAAATGTAAAAAATACATTTAAATTGTATTTCTTGCAACGAGCAAGGTCTAAAATAATCTTGTGCAGTGAGAGTTTATCGCTTTAACAGGGAATTTTGGAAATACTGCTCGTTCCTGCCTGAATGACGCAGCTCTGTGGTTTTATTAACAAAATAATTTGAGGTAGTTTGTGGGTGTTTTCCCTTTTTGCTGCATTTTCAGTCTTGCCCTTCTCCCTGTTACGATTTACCACCAGTTTTTCCAAAATGTGATTTTCAGGAGGCTCCGATGGATTCGTGAACATCTGGGATCCCTTCAATAAGAAGCGGCTGTGCCAGTTCCACCGGTACCCCACCAGCATAGCATCGCTCGCCTTCAGCAACGACGGAACTACCCTCGCCATAGCTTCCTCATATATGTATGAGATGGATGACATTGAGCATCCCGAAGATGGTATCTATATTCGCCAAGTGACAGACGCAGAAACAAAACCCAAGTGAGTATCCTTCACCTGCATTTGAGCCTTTTTCTGAGCATTCATCCCGAGATTTATTAATTTTCCTAAATTCATGAATAGCATTATTGATGCCAGCAGATAGCGCAGCTTGACAGTAGGGTTGGATTTGATTTTATCTTGTTTCACCCAAGCTTTCAATATCCGTGGGCTGATAGACGGCTGATGGATAAAATTGTGCTTGGTTGTTTAGCAGGAGAAGAATGTCAAACTCTTATCCCTTTTTTTTTTGAATAGGTGCTATTATATGAAGCTGTGGAGTTACTGCTAGCTCATTGCTTCAGGAATTAAGTGAGGAATTCAAGAATAATTTATTTGAGCAAGCGTTGCTGTGTTTGGATGTTTAAAACTTGGCTTTAATGAAATCTTTACACGCAGGGTTTGCACCCAGCTGTCACAGCCAGAAGTGAATCTCGATACTCTTCTAGGAAGGTTGTGTAAAATCAAGGGAAAGCTTTCTCCATTCCCATGTGCTGGAGCTTGCCGCAGCCCTCTGATAACACACTTTTCTATCATTGTTGCTGTCAAAACGGGGCCAACTGATTGATGGAGGTGAAAGATTCCTGTTAAGCTCGCGCTGGCATGAATGTTACGTAGAGAAATTGCTGTCACGGTGCGGAGTTGCGGGACTCTTCATTGTGCTAGCGCGGGGGCGGTTGTTTTTCCTCCCAAATTCCTGTGGTTTGTCATTGCTTTAAATCTCACCGGTCGTCCTCATTAATGAACATCTAAGTGGCTGCAAAAATAGACACATGTAAGTGATCCCAGACCTTGAGTTGAAAACCCCAAGACTTCCCCCCCCCACCACCTTAAGTGACTTGTACGTTGCTTCAGAGCAGCCATTTTATGGCTGTGGGGATGTGAGGTGGAAGTTACAGGGGAATAAACACATTATTTCTCACTTGGAGATGTTTGTTTTAAAAGAATTCCGAGACGTTTAACACCTGCCTGGACACATTCCTGTGTGACTGGGTCTCGGTGATCCTGCTCTGGCAGGGGGATTGGACTAGATGATCTTTCGAGGCCCCTTCCAATCCCTAATGTTCTGTGATTCACTGTCTTCTAGTAAACTTGAAATCCAGAAATTATTTCAATATTTTATTTCTGGGGCTTCTGCAAGTAAAAATAAAATCCAAATAAAATTCAAGTTTCATTTTGAAATCAGCTTGTACTTGTTAGAGACGTTTGGAAGGGTTTTAAAAATAAAGTGATAAAAAAATAGTTGCAGCAGTAAAAGCTGCTCGTGGTATTTCTGTTGATGGCTAGTTATGGCTGCTAATTCTGTAGATGCTTCAGTCTGCCGTATGAGGAGGTTAATCTACAATTAAACAATATTTCCTCTTGACCCTCCATTATTTTCTGAAACAGATGGTTCATCATTTCCTGGGCTGTTAAACACAGCAAGGTTAAGGTTAGACTCTTGGGAATCAGCTAGTTTTGAATCTTATTAGGCTGTAGAAGGAAAACTAATAAGAATACTCCTTAATATCATTTTGTGACTGTAAACAATTATTTATTAGCAAACAATTGATCCCAGAAGGGCAAATTGTTTGAGTCAGTAATGAGCTGAGAAAAGACAGAGCATATCTGTGTATTTGGAAAATAATTGTAACGTAATTGCAATGCATTTAGACAGGCATCTTTTTGGACCTGTTTCTATCTTTAAATGAATTTCTGCAAACATTAACGAGGTTTATATGCTGCTCTGACATTTACAAGTTGCTCGTGCCAACCTTGGGGCACTGAGAGTGATGTGTGTATTTTAATGGTGCAGTGGCGTGAGTCATCTCTGGTTTAGTCTAAAAATAAGTTGGTTAGGAGAGAAGACGGATAGTTGTTGCGTAGTGGTCTTTTTGCACGTTCATTTCTGCATGATGCCCTCTTAAAAGCTTTGAGGTGGCACCATGTTATATAGAGAATTTGTCTGAATCACTGAGTTATCATGGATTGTATCCCGAGCCAAGTGAAAGGGCTCTGCCTTTACAAAATACTGAGAGCTTTACCTGTTTTTGGAGTGCTGGAGCAGGCCCAGAGAAGGGCAGCAAGGCTGGGGAGAGGTCTAGGAAATGGGCCCTGTGAGGAGCAGCTCAGGGAACTGTGCTTATTCCGTCTAGAGGAGACCTTTTTGCTCTCTACAACTACCTGAAAGGAGATAGTAGCGAGGCTGGTGCTGGTCTCTTCTCCAAAATTCCCAGTGATAGAATATAGGGAAATGGCCTCAAGTTGCCTCAGGGGAGGTTTAGATTGGATCTTAAGATCCAGTTCTTCCCTGAGAGAGTGGCTGGGCATTGGAAGAGGCTGCCCAGGGAGGTGGTGGAGTCCTCATCCCTGAAGCTGTTTAAAAACCAAGTAGCTAGAGCACTTGAGGCCACGGTCTAGGGGTTAGGGTGTTGTTGGGAAGAGGACTGGACTTGATCCTGGAGGTTCTTTCCAGCCATCATGATTCCATGATTCTACTCTAAATATTCCTAGCTGAAATACATTTTGTTTATTTCAGGTCTACTTAGACTTCTGATGACGACTCTTCTCTACGAGAGGTGCCCACCTGCTCCTAACAAGACTAAGCTGAAAGGATAGACGTGAGAAGAATCTTTGTACTGATGTTGTGGGGCTTTTTCTAACCAAGGCATATTTGTTTGTATATTGTAGTAAGTCTTAATCTGTCATTATTTGCCTGCTTGCGACGTTAAACTGTTCATCTGCTGTCTGTAGCTAAATTCCTTCAGTCCTATAGGAAATACCTTTATAAAAACCTGCCACTTTTTGTAGTTATAAAAAACTTCCGCTGCTTTTAAGTGTTCAATAAATACTTACAGTTTTTTTGAAAATAAATATTTTGTGTAACAATCTTTATTGTTTGGAAAACAAATGTTAAGACCAGACCTTTAAGTTGCAAGAATTCTTGACTTCCAGGTCTTCTGATGGAAAATCTGTGAAGCTTTTGCTTTATTCCAGTGGGATGAACTGGGGATTTCTTTGTTACACAGGGTCATTGGCTTTCCATGTGGTGTTCTCACAGGGCTGTGAAAACCTGAAGTTGTCTTAGGTGGACTTGTTTGTCTTGCTGACTTGATTGTTACTTGAGAACCATTAACTGTTTCTGTAGGAAGGTGCTTGAACACACGGCCCTTCGGGGTTTTGTTCCACATACTGCATAAAAGCCTGAAGTTGTTGATGCTTGGGAAGAATTGAAGATGCAGGGCTCAAAATAGGCAGAATTTCAGCCTACAGCTCAGCACTGTCTTTGAGTCTGCTGTTCTGATCTGGCACTCTACAGTTTGTGGAGTAACACAAATGCAAAAGTAGAAGAGGGGTTTCCCCAGAGTGGAGATGTCATTCTGGCCACAGAACCCCACAAAAATACTCAATTTCTCTGAATGTTTTATTTGCCTTAGTGCCAGTACAGAAGTCTAATTCTCTGGAGACATTTAAAACCCACCTCAATATGTTCCTGTGCGACTTGATCTGGGTGATCCTACTGTGGCAGGGAGATTTGACTGGATGTCCCTTCCAATCCCTAATGGTTTGTGATTCTGTAATCAAGGTCTGTATCAGCCTCTGAGGTGTTTGGACTGGGAGAGGTGGATAAGCTAAATATTTCTTAGGAAAGTGGTGCTAGGAAAAACAAGGTGTGGCTTTTTTTCTAAATGTAGATTATGAGACTAAACCTGCAAATCCATCATCTACCTAAAATGTATTTGATGTTGCACAGTCCTGACTGGTTTGTGGAAATAGAGGTAAAAATGCTTTCTGATGGGTAGCACCACTAAAAGCTGCTTCATCCAACTCTGTGTGAAGCAGACTGTCAGACTCTCCCTGAGTATCAGCCTCAGGAAGTACCTCACATTCACTTTGTAGTGAATTTTAAGGAGGGATAGAGTGGACCTGCTGTGAGACCTCTCAAAGATGTGTGGGTGTGGGATTCAGGCTGCCAGCATCCCTTCTGAATTATCAGTGCCTGCCTAGCCAGTGGGAGCACTTTATTACCTTTGAGAAAGCAAACTTGCTGACAACAGAAGTAGTAACCGATCATTCCAGAGAAGGTGGTGATGGAGAGGGAGCTGGGGCACTGTGTGTGCAGCAAACTCAAGCTTTTACTGGGTAGACTTAGTAACTGACTTGTGTGTGAAATATTCTGTAGTTTGTCATAAGCTAGATACTGCTTCTTCAATAGAAGCAATTTTTGATATATTTTAAATATATCCTGAAATAAATATTCCCTCTGTACAGCAGCATCCAACCTTTATTGTGACAGATGTGCCCCAATCTCTATTTCTTGGTGCATATATCTACAGAAATACCTACTGATGTCTGCAGAAACTTGGTGTTTTCTGCATCAAGGTGACCTGTCTGGGAGGAAGGTTGAGGTTGTGATGTCACCTTGCTGTTTGGGTGTTTTATTTGTGTTGGTGCACAGAGTCTGGGGCCATGTGGGACTAGTTTCTGTGAGGATTACTAGCAAAAAAAACCAAGCAAAATCCCTACTTGGGGTTATAGCTGTAGTCTGAAGCAGCAGGCTTTGTGTTCAGACCACTGTCATGCGTGCCAGCGTCTCGTACCATCGTGTGTATGTGTGTGTGTGCAGGTATAAATACTGATGTAATTACTGGGCAAACACTCAGTATCTGTTGCTTGAGCCCACAAACAAGTTGTTACCTGGTTACCTGAAAGCACAACAGTGACCCTGCTTGTGAAGGAGATCCTGAAGTGAGCATGGATCCAAGTAAATCACGTGTGAAGGCAGAAACACCCTGGGACTAATGAAAGAGTGATGATGTGGAGAAAGGAGCATGTGGAATGGAGAGGGGGAGATACAGGGGTAGAGCTGCGGGGAGCAAGGTGAAATGAGAGGAGGAATACAAAGGAAGAATTGGGGGGGGATTTGAAGTAATTATTTCAAATTAGACACAACGCAAGTTGGAGTGATGCCACTCATGCAACTTAGCATCGTAAGTGTGAGGGGATGAAAATCTTGTTAATGCTGGATGCAGTCAGATCTGCTTCAATGAAAAAGGAGCCTGAGATACATAGGAGGAAACAGATTTGACTTCTTATTTTAGCTTAAAAATGGTAGGAAAATTCCTTGTAGTGGTTTTTTTTTTTATGTAAATGCCTGAAAAAATCAAGCCTGTAGGAAATACCAGAGAAGTGTTAGTTGGTCAGGGCTGCAGCTGTGTCTGTGTGTTAGGTGTGGATGCGTGCAGTTGGAATACAGATATTTCTTTTAAAGATTAATCTTCCTTTTATTAGCTCTCTTCTAGCAGTGCAGGTCAAGGCAGAGGTTCATAAGCCGGAGAAGTCATGAAACGAGCCTTTTCAGACCTATATAACAAGCAGCTGAACAAAGAGGATACACTGACGTGTGATCAGAGGAATTGAGATCTAAAAAAGCTCCTTAAGTCACTGCTTTTCGGGCGGCGTCGAGGGCCATACAGAAACATGGAGTCACAGCCGTCATTCTAATAGAGTCATCAATCACCGCTGACTGCGCGCGGGGAAAAAATACCACGGGTTGTCTCTCACAAGAGCCTCATAACGCTGTGGTATTAGGAGCCAAGTGGCATCTGTGCCCTGAATGTTACAAAAGCATGCTGGTAAGTGTGCTGCTCTTTTTTTTTAATCCTCTTGGTGAGTACTTTGCGATAATCAGTTGTGTGGTCACTGCGTTACGAGTCTGGAGCTCTGCTGCGTCTGGGGTGTGATGGTTTGTGCTGCTGCTGCTGTTATAATAAATGTATGTTTAAAACAAGCTGTCCTTTAGATGGGTGTTTTCCCAAGTGGGGTCCAAGAAGGGGCAGCAAGGTTGGTGAAGGGTCCGGAGAGCAAACTTTGTGAGGAGCAGCTGAGGGAGCTGGGGCTGGTTAGTTGAAGCAAAAGAGGCTGAGGAGAGATCTTACTCTGCTACAACTGGTTGAAATGTGATTGTGGAGAGGTGGTTGTTTCTCCCAAGTAAAAAGTGATAGGCAGAGGCCTTCAGTTGTATCAGGGAAAGTCTGCTTTGGACATTAGGAAAGTCTTCTTCATAGAATTATTAGGGATTGGAAGGGAACTCGAAAGATCATCCAGTCCAATCCCCCTGCCACAGCAGGATCACCTAGATCCAGTCACAAAGGAACACATCCAGACGGGTTTTAAATGTTTCCAGAGAAGGAGACTGCACAACCCCCCTGGACAGCTCATTCCAGTGCTCTGTCACCCTCACTGTGAAGAAGTTCCTTCTGATATTTATATGGAACCTCCTTTGTCCCAGCTCACACCCATTGCCGCTCATCCTATCACTAGATGACACTGAGAAGAGCCTGGCTCCATCTTCCTGACACCCACCCTTCAAATATTTATAGACATTATGAGAAGGGTCCTTAGGCCTTGGAACAGGCTGCCCAGGGAGGATGTTGAACCACCATCCCTCGATGTGTTTCAAAGTCATGGAGATCTGGAGCTCAGGGACAGGGTTTAGTGGTGGCCTGGACAGTGGAGTTAATGGTTCAGCTCTTAACGGTGTTTTCCATCCTGGTGCTTCTATGATTCTGAGCTCAGACCTAAACTCTGGGCCCCAAAACACAAAGACTGGAGTGATGCTGAGATGGCCTTTACAAAGCTGTGTAGGATGTTGCTAGCTCCACATACCTTAACCATCTCATGCTTTTGTGAGTGTCCTGTGGGTTTTTTACTACCTTAAAGATTCAGGATTTTTGTGTAGCTGGAGTCCTGTAGTCGCCACATCTTGCAGTAATTCAGCATCTGTTGAGATCGATGCCTGAAAGCTGGTTGTTTCTACTGTTGGGTAGAAACATTGGCCTAAATGGCACCTCCACCATCCGTGAGCGGTATTAGTGGTCTGGAGCAGAACCTCTTTCTTTTCACTAGCAGACATCCGTTGTGGTGATTACACCATTAGCTGCTTTCATGTTGTTTAGTATAATCATAACCATAACCACGAGACTGGTGGGTTTTTTTTTAGTCAATATGCAACTGATAGAACTTCCAGCCTTCCAGCAACATGACATTTGCTCTGAAACGTGTCAGGCTTCCTTGTTCAAAATAGTATTTAAGGATTATAATACAGTTAGATGTGTAGAGTTGCTTAGATATTCTAATATGTTAAAGACACACTCTGTTAAAGGCACTTTCACAAGGCTGTGTGTGCTGGGTTTCTCCTCTATATCATACATTTTCCTATAGCATGAAAGGATCTGATAGAGAGTCTTCAGTCTCCTGTGATTACCTGCAGAGTGGAAGGGCTGAGGGGTGACCTCATTAATGTCTACAAATATGTGAAGGGTGGGTGTCAGGAGGATGGAGCCAGGCTCTGCTCAGTGTCACCTAGTGATAGGACGAGGAGCAATGGGTGTGAGCTGGAACAGAGGAGGTTCCACATCAATATGAGAAGGAACTTCTTCACGGTGAGGGTGACAGAGCACTGGAACAGGCTGCCCAGGGTGCTTGTGGAGTCTCCTTCACTGGAGACATTTAAGACCTGCCTGGATGTGTTCCTGTGTGACTTGGTCTAGGTGATCCTGCTGTGGCAGAGGGATTGGACTGGATGATCTTTCGAGGTCCCTTCCAATCCCTAATGATTCCATGATGATTCATGGTAACGCACATGATTCATGATGATTCCCTATGATTCCTGTAATGCACAGTCGTGTACTTTAATCAATTTCAACCTTGATCATATAATCCCCTCCAACCTTAACAGAAACACGCTGTGTTCTCCTCTGTTAAAAGCAGAGCAGCTACAACCACAGCAGTAATTGATCTTTGATGCCAAAGAGTTGCTGATAATTAAATCAAACCAACGCAAGGGTCGCTTTTGCCTGCTTGTGCTCTCTGCCTCCGTTCTGCAGCGACAGCACCGCAACAAAGACAGCAATTCCCTTCTTCTCAGTGCTGCACAGATGCATTGTAAGAAATTATTCTGCCTTGAGAATTTGTTCCCTAAATAGATAAGACAGCCAAAGGTTGAGAGAGAAGAAATATTCTCATCGCACAGATGTCAACAAAGGCTCAGGATAAAGAGGCGCATTGCCGTGTCGCAGGGCTTGAACAGATTTCTTCGTTCCTAGCTCGCGTAATTGCTTTAATTCTTCTGCTTCTGCTCGAGACTTGCTGAGGGGAGTTATTTGAGTTAATCCTTTTTTATTCCTGTGATGTAATTTTTCTGTCAATCGAGTGAACAGCGCTTCCGCGGAAAGGTAAATGAGCCCGGATCGGCAGAGGAGAGTGCAGATCCTTAGATGAATCTTCCTAAATGCAAATCTGCTCCTGTGTGATGATGTATAGGGCTGCTCAGTGGCATAAAGACAGCCCAAGGAAACACAAAGCTTGGCTTTCTGTGCTGCTGTGGTGAAGGCTGGGTGTAACGGGATGAAAGTCCAAGCGTTCGTAGAGGTTGTGCTTTTAAAAATAATAAGTGTCATCATGCTTCTCCATATTTAGGTAGAAAAAAGCGCATAATCCAAGCTCTGCAAATCAAAGACTAAGTAGAGAAAATAGATTTATTTAGAGAAAATAGATGGTGCAGCTGTAGCCTGTGCAGCAGACTAAAGAGTGGAGACGCTAGGAATATATAGATATATTTTATTTACCACGTTCCACACCCTCAGTTTCTGATGCCTGTTACTGATGAATTAGTTTGGTTGCCCCACATAGACATTTCATGTTCTGCTGGGGAGTCGATGGCTGCAGTTGTTGTGGAGCCACATGTGTAGCTTTGTGTGTTGTAGGATGCTCCTTCATTGCTACAAAGCTGTTGAGAAGCTGAGGGTGTAGCAGCAAATCCACAAAGCTTTTATTGTGAGTGGGAGAAAGGGCCACAGGAGAGGTGGAGAGGGACTTTTTATGAGGGACTCTAGTGACAGGACAAAGGGGATGGCTTCAAAACTAAAAGAGAGGAGGTTTAGATTGGATCTGAGGAAGAAATGCCTCCCTGCGACTGTGCTGAGGCACAGGAACAGGTTGTCCAGGCAGGTTGTGGTTGCTCCATCCCTGGAAGTGTTCAAGGCCAGGCTGGACTCTGGGCAATCTGCTCTGGTGAGAGGTGTCACTGCCCGTGGCAGAGGGTTGGGACTGGGGGAGCTAAACCAGTCTGATTCTTCCTGCAGAGGCTTTAAGCAGTGGCCTGCAAATGAGCTGTATCACGGTGAGGGTGACAGAGCACTGGAAGGGGCTGCCCAGGGAAGTTGTGGAGTCTCCTCAGGAGATGTTTAAAACCCACCTGGACATGTTCCTCTGCGACTTGGTCTAGGTGGTCCCGCTGTGGCGGGGAGATTGGACTAGATGATCTTCTGAGGTCCCTTCCAATCCCTAATGTTCTGATTCTGTGATCACTTGAAGGTGATGCTGCCCAAGCACTGTGATCCGTTTCAGTCAGTGTGTTAACTTCCACTAATGATATTTTTTAAGAGAAACATGAGAAATATCTGTAGATAAACTTATCCAACAGAACATCTGGCCTTCTATGCAAAAGCTGTAACCCTGTAGCATGAATTAAAAGGCAGGAGCATATCTGGGGAAAGGTTTTGATCCCTTTCCTCTTCACAATCTTTGCTTTTAAGAACAGAGTGCTTGGTTTGGAAAACAAAAGCAGTGCCTCAATCCCTGAGTTTTTCCCCTTGGTTGTAATGGAGTCACTGTTCTTTCCCTGTCATCCGCAACCCTCAAATGCTTTTAATCAAATCCTCAGGATTTAAATTATTAACCATCTTTTTGGGATTCCATTTTTTATCCTTAATTACACGCAAAAGATATATATCATGAAATATGCAGCGTGTAATTGCGGTTCTAAAGCGCACGGCCTCCCGAAAGAGGAGTCTTCACAGTTTTATACATCCAAAATTTAATTAGGCAGATAATGGGGTTAGGAGTGAGATTTGTTAAGGATGAGGTGAGGAAGGAAATTTTTGGAATTCAATTTTATGTTCTTGATGGAGGCAGAAGTCAAAGTGGAGGCTGCAAATACAAATCAAAGTCTTTTTTGCTTTTTGTTCTTGATTGTTTCTTGCATTGTTTTTCTTATTGTAATCTCCATATAAGACCTGAAGATGATCTTTTGAGGCCCCTTCCAATTCCTTATGATTCTATGATTTACTTAGGTAGTGAACACATAATTCAATGAGTTGCCCAACGATGTCTGATTTGGTGGTTTTTCCTTCTCGGACACCTGAGCAATCAAGTTTAGACTTAAAACTCTTCCCCAAGCAGGAGGCAGCTTTTTCCCAGGTAGATTCCCTGGCTTTTCCTTCCTGGGTGCATTATTAAAGGCTGTCTCCTCTGCTTGGTTGCCTGCTTTCATGAGGGGGGACAGCAATCTGATATCTTTCAGTCCTCCTTCCTCTGTCCAACTCTTGTTATAATTGGTCAGTCAGTCCCAAAGTTATTAGGGGAATGAGAGGAGAAAGGGATGGGCAGACAGTCTCCAACAATTTCATTGCCCAAATCTCATTTCCTTAGGGAACTGGAATAAAAAAAAATCAATTAAGGTTAAGACCCTCCAGTCGCCTTCTTCAATTACTTTGTAAGAGCAATGCCGTTGGCTGCCTTATCCAGGATACACAGTGTCTCCATCAGTCCAGCACAGGATGAAGCCTACTTTGGCAGGTTGTAAGCATCCAAATACAGAGTAAAACCCTGGGGTTGTGGAGCCTTTGGCAGCATCAGGATTCACCCATTGCTGTTCCATCACATAGGTTCAAAAGGACAAGCCCACCCTTTTTATTCCCGTTGTTTCACACACACAGACACAAACACCCCCCATGTGCCTTCAGGGCTACGTTTGCCATCGCTTTATTCTTGGTGATGTTTAAATAGCAACTGAAAGTTCAAGGGCTGCTCTTCTGGGCCCTGCAGAGAGACACAACCCGTGGTGGAAGAAGCAGGAGTTCTGCACCAGGGCTTCTGCAAACTGTGCTGCTCCAAAGGTGCTGGATCCCACCCATGATTTTATTTCAGCATTGAACAACCTTATGTGCTGCTTGTTAACCAGTCCTTTCTGTCTTATTTCTCTCATATTCTGGAAGATTCTCTGGTTTCCAGGTAATTCTGTTTATCTCCCTCTTTGTGTCACTGACAATTTTTTTATTTAAATATTTTGAAATGCTGGGGCAGGGGGATTGGACTAGATGATCTTGTGAGGTCCCTTCCAATCCCTAATGTTCCGTGAGTGATTCTGATTCCATAACTTCTCCAGTGAAGTGATCCTGCTGTGGCAGGGGGATTGGACTAGATGATCTTTTGGGGTCCCTTCCTATCCCTAATGATTCTATGATTCTAAATACTGGGTTGGTGGTTGGACTTGATGATCTTGGAGGTCTCTCCCAATCTTTATGATTCTGAAAGTCTACATTTCCTTAAGTCTTTGTTCCTACAATAAGAAGTAATTCAAATCACAGAATTAGTTGGGCTGAAAAAGACCTCTGAGATCATCAAGTCCTGCTTATGACCTTGACAGCACAGCATCAGCTAGAGCAGGTCACTAAGTGTCTCATTCAGTCTGTCCTTCAACACCTTCAGGGATGGGGGACTCCACCACTGCTCTGGGCAGTCCATTCCAGTGTTTAAATACAGCTTTTAAGTGGCAAATAAACCCCTAATACTTGGATTTGAAAGTTGAATAAAACCTTAATAATTTCACAAGCCTTTCCTGCACAGTCTTCTAAATGGCCAGCAAAATCCCAAACTAAGAAAACAACCCTAAAATGATCAGTTCTCTTGCTCTCTGGTTGCAAACCAAACCAACATGAGCAGCCTGAAATCTCTAAAGCAGCACAAATCATCAGTCTTTCTGCTGTCTTGCCTTGCCCAGCAGAGATGTGCAGATCCAACGCTTTGGGGCTACCATTCCCTTTTCTTCCTCTTATTTCAGTATTTGTTAACATCTTCTGCTTGGAACCGTTTCCAGCAGAGGACAAAACCCACCCTTATTTGCCTAGAATCTCTATGGTGAGGGTGTTGGGTTGTTGTCTTCCTGGTGGAGAGAAGGAAACGCAAGATGGAAATACAAGTGGAGGGAAGCGTGCGTGATTCAGAGGATGGATTACACGTATCCCCTCGTTTCTTGTTTTACTTCTCTGCATTTTTCATTGCTATGAGGATGATTTATTTAAAGTAATAACAGGCCCCTGCTGCATCAACGTGAAGACATTTTGGTGGGACTTTGTTACACCGTCACTTCGGTTATTTAGCTCCTTGCATAGTGTTATGGAACCAGGACTCAAACCCAGACCAAAACCTTCAGAGCTCGAGGGAGATCTTTTCAATTTAGTGTAAGGCTTGGAGACAATTCCTCTGGCTAAAATCATGGAGGAAAACTGTGTTTTTTCTTGGCACAGGATCAAACTCTGCGTCAAAATGGTGGCAAATAACATTTTCCAGAGCTTATTTGTTATTTGTAGGACATTGGCTTGGTCTAGAGAATCCTGCTGTGGCAGGGAGATTGGACTAGATGGTCTTTTGAGGTCCCTTCCACTCCCTAATGTTCTGTGATACTGTGACTTGGTCTAGGTGATACTGCTGTGGTGGAGGGATTGGACCAGATAATCTCTTGAGGTCCCTTCCACCCCCTGATGTTCTGTGATTCTGGGATCAGAATCACCTTTATGGGCAGAGCTGGTGTTCCTAAGATAGAGTGTATGTCATTTGCATGTGTCATGGCTGTTGTTAATTCCCCTAGTAACTCTACCATTAGGAAAAAACAGTGGCATTGCAGGACAGTGAGTATCTGTCAGCAGGTATGAGGTGGTGTTTTTTTTCAAGCTGCCTTCTAATGCATCAACCTTTCATCCCTCTCCGTAAGATTTACCTTTAACCCAGAATCTTTCACCCATTATCTATAATGTATAATTATAAATACATTGTAGTCTTGAGTAAGGACAATTAAAAAGGGTAATTTGTTTCCCTCCCTCTCTCCCATCCTCCCTCCCAAGTCCTCAGGTTTAATTTTCATGATTATGTTAGATTATGAGTCATTTTAAATCATGGTATCCAGTAGAGACTACTCCTTCTCTGCAGCTCTTTTCAACAGTTGTTTATGGTAGTTTCAGCCTCTTTCTGCCTCTCTGAGGCTCTTTATTTTTAAAGCAAGGCAGACAAGGCCTAAAATTATTCCATTAAAGAGGTGCAATTTTTGTAATGGGACTTAGAGTGCTCTGCAGAAGTGCAGGCAAGTTTCTTCAATATCCTGAGCATTATTCGCTCATTTAGTTAAATGATGTTTCTAATTCCCTGGTAATTACATGTAATGAGGCACTCTTTCTCTTCTTGATGAGACTTTAGCTTAATATGAGATGTCGTATTTTTTTTTCCTTTTCTCTCTCTTTTTTTTTTTTTAGGGATAATTACCCTTCCCAGGAAAAGCAGGGGGTTTGTTGTGCAGAATATATAGCAAATTATTTTATTTCCTGCCATCTTGACTGCCAGTAAATTATAAAATTAAGTTTCAGTGGAGCATTAGCACCATTTTGGAAAGGCTTGAGGTTTTTTTTTCCCTTATTCATGTTTTGATGTCCTTTGGGACCGTTGAGCTATTATTCACAGAATAGATGTTTTTCTGCCAGTTCCTTCTATTAGATGGGACTGAAGCAGCAACATAGGTTTAATCTCATTTGATTTTCTGGATGGTTTCCAATGCAGAATGGTCTTGTGAGTTGCTTTTTATATCTTTATAAAGTTTTAGTAACGCTTCCCTCCCTGGTAACTGATTAAATTTAATTTTTAAGCATGTTGTAATATGAAATGAAGTGTGGGGGGAAGAGTTTTTGTTGTCAGTTCTTCCTTATGTTTCTTACATTTCAGCTTGGGGACTGGACTTGATGATCTTTTGGGGTCCCTTCTAATCCCTAATGTTCTGTGAGTCTGTGATAAGGTTTAGGGTATTGGAATGAAAGAACAGCTGCATAAAGTTAACAACAATAATGCAGTATTTCCTGTACAACTTGGTCTAGGTGGTCCTGCTCTGGCAGGGGGATTGGACTAGGTGATCTGATGAGGTCCCTTCCAATCCCTAATGTTCTATGATTCTGTGATTTCAGTAAAAATAGGATCAACAGTTCTAATTACCCTGCATTTCCTGTCTCTTATCAGAGTCCTTCTCTTCCTGTTGTTCTGATAAGGTGATTCTTGTCTGCTTCTTTTGGGTTTGTTTTTATATTTTAAATTACAAAGGGAACAGCATCTGAAGGTGGTTCTTCAACCATGGGCTGCTATATGAGACACCTGGCCTGCAGGCAGGAGGTGGGAGGCACCTGTCCCAGAGAGGGAAAAGAATTTTGGGGCAGGAGTTAGTGGGGCTCATTGACAAAGCTTTAAATAAGACATGAGGGGGGACAACTGGCTTAGCTAGTGAAAACCCTGGGTGTAGTAGCCCAGCACCAGTGAGGCAGTGTGGCATGACAGATAACTGTATTTGGAAGAGGTGCTTTTGCAGTCACTTGAGAAGATCTCCCCTGCTCAGAATCACAGAATCATTCAGGTTGGGAAAGACCCTTGGGATCATCGAGTCCAACCATCAAGTTCACCCCTAAACCAGATCCCCCAACACTACGTCTAAGAGTCTGTTAAGCTCATCTAGGGATGGGGACTCAACCACCTGGCAACAACCTGAGTCTACTGGTACAAGAAGACTGTAGATGAACCTTCATCGACAGGAAGTTACATGCTTGTGAGTACATTGCATTTTAGGACAAGGGGGAATGTTTTCAAGTTCAAAGAGGGGAGATTTAGGTTAGATCTGAGGAAGAAATTGCTCCCTTTGAAGTAGCTGAGGCTCTGGAACAGGATGCCCTGGGAGGTTGTGGCTGCTCTATCCCCAGAAGTGTTCAGGGCCAGGTTGGATGGGGCTCTGGGCAACCTCATCTGGTGAGAGATGTTGCTGCTCGTGGCAGGGGATTGGAACTGGATGATCTCTGAGGTCCCTTCCAGCCTAAATCATTCTGTGGTTCTGTGTTCTTTTTACCCTTTGAAGTCAATGAGACCACCTACATGACTTCAAAAGATTTGAAGGAGCTGGTAGCATCTGCCTCAGAAGCCATAGTGGTCAAAGGATTAAGTCTTGGAAATGGTGGGCTTCTCTCACAGGATTGTACATTTTCCATCTAAGAAGCCACAGTGCTGCAAAGTTCTAAATACAAAGGCACATCTTCATGATAAACCCAAGATTTTGAGAGGCTAAAGTGCAATCAGCAGTAGAAAATAAATGTCATAAATAACTTTTTGATCCCAAATACTGTGACCCCAGCTCTATAGAAAGAAGCTGGAAAAATACGACTGCATCTCACTCTTTATTTCATCTTAAGCAATTTGACATCAATCAAATAACTATAGAGGCAAAAGCATGAACGTTTATTTCCCAGCCCACGGGATTGCTGTCAAATTGCAATTTTCAAAATTGAAAGAGTCGTTTAGCTAGATTTTCTCCATTTTCCTCCTGGTTCTTTCCCTCAAACTTTCAGAAATGTGCCTTTTCCATTTGGCAGTGTTACTGCTCGACAATGTACCGGGGGAATTAAGGAAGCTCCTGAAAAAACTCTCTACAATCTCCCTTTCCTGGCTGTACTGGGTGTATAAATCCAGAGGAAGACTCCAGCAAAGAGTGAGGGGGATGAATGAAATTTGATTGTTTTAGAGGTTGTGCTAGTGAGGTTGACAACAGATAAAAGAAACAACTTGGAGCATTGATGTTCTGTGATAGAATCCACAGGGGTTGGAAGGAACCTCAAAAGATCATCTAGTCCAATCCCTCTGCCAGAGCAGGACCACCTAGATCGAGTTGCATGGGAACCACAGAGCCATAGAATCATAGGGCTGGAAGGGACTCCCAAAGACCCTCCAACCTCCCTACACCAAGCAGGGACATCTCTAACCAGAACAGACTGCCCAGAGCCCCATCCAGCCTGACCTTGAATGGCTCAAGGGATAGGGCCTCCACCACCTCTTTAGGCAAGCCTGTTCCGGGGATCCACCACGCTCAGGTTCAAGAACTGTTTCCTCATGTCCAGCCTCAATCTGCCCTATCTCCAGCTTCAAACCATGACCCCTCCTCCTATCGTCCCCTGCCCATGTGGACAGTCCTCCTCAGCCTTCCTACAGGTCCCTTTCAGGGATTGGAAAGTCACTGCAAACTGTGCTTAAATCATACTACATGTTTTAAAGCTGTCTGGCCATGACTGGTTACCTCTAGTCCACAGCATCTCGAAGCAAAGAGACCTGAAGGGGAACCTGCTACCTGGTGGTTATGTTTTATGGGTTTCAAGTTTGAGTTAAAAGTTTACCTCACTGTTATTAGGAAGGCAGGACATCATGTTTAAGCAAATGAGGCAACAACATCATCCTAATACAGACTTTATAGCTGTTACCCATCTGCTGTTGGGTTTGCAGCAAGAGGTTTTGCCAAGTTGTGGTGGAGATTGATCATCCAGAGATAGAAACCCCCTGCGAGGAATGTACACTTGGAGCAGGTGATAATGGTGATGGGAATTATTCTTGTCTCTCAGTCTCTGAAGTAAATGTAGGATCACAGACTGGTTTAGGTTGGAAGGGACCTCAGACATCATCTAGTTCCAACCCCTTGCCATGGGCAGTGACACCTCTCACCAGACCAGGTTGTCCAGAGACCCATCCAAACTGGCCTTCAGCACTTTCAAGGGTAGAGCAGCCACAACCTCCCTGGGCAGCCTGTTCCAGGGCCTCAGCACCCTCACAGGGAGGAATTTCTTCCTCAGAGCTCTTCTACATCTCCCTTTTTTTAGCTTGAAACTACTCCCTATCACTGGAGTTCCTCATAAAAACTTCTCCAGCTTTCTTTTAGCTCCCTTCAGGTGCTGGAAGGCTGCTATAAGGTCTCTGCAGAGCCTTCTCTTTTCCAAGCCAAACCACCTCAGTTCCCTCAGCCTGTCCTCATAGCAGAGGGGCTCCAGCCCTCTGATCATCCTTGTGGCCTTTTCTACACCCACTCCAACAGTTCCATGTCCTTTTTACATTGAGACTCCATAAGTGGATGCAGTAAGCTCTGAGAAAGTGCCTTCTTTTCTATTAATGCACTTGTGTAAGTGGTTTGTGAGGAGTGTAACCACCCTCTCCCCTGCTCCCATACTTTGGGATATATCTTTACTTTCTCTTAAGTTTCCCCAAGCTTCTGAAAGCCAGAACTCCTTGATAGATCTGAGCAGATCAACACTTCCCTCATCTTTCAAATCGACTCTAATGTTGTGCTCACGTCTCCTGTTGTCGCAGCCTGCTGATAACTTCAAAGCCTGCCTAATATATGCAATTTTCTCTTAAAACAACAACAATAACAAGAAAAAGCTTCTAGTGGAGAGAGTGGCCATCTCAGCTGTGGTGACCCACGTTCAGCCCTGACCTCTGCTGGAAGGAGTTCCAGCTTTTTTCTAGGATACAGTCACGACTGCGAGGGTGCAGAGCTCTTTTGAGACAGCAGCTATGGTGCAGGTGGTAGTGATGAGCACCACAAGAGATCATCTTTCATACTTCCATGAGTATAAATAATCAGGCTTGTTTTGCCACTGTTTCCAGTGCTGCAAATCTACGGGTCAAGGGATGTTCTCCTGACAATGTACTGGCCACATCTGGAGTCCTGTGTCCGGTTCTGGGCTCTCCAGTTCAAGAGACAAACTGCTGGAGAGTGTCTAGTGGAGGCTACACAGATGCTGAGGGGACTGGAGCATCTCTGCTGAGAGCCCTGGGGCTGTTCAGTCTCAAGAAAAGAAGGCTAAGGGGACATCTGGTCAACTCTGATCAATAGCTAAAGGGTGGAGGGCAGGAGCATGGGGCCAGACTCTCCTGAGTAGATGCCCCGTGACAGGGCAAGGGACAATGGCACAAACTGGAACATGGAATTTGAGGATGGCACAGCACTGGCACAAGCTGCCCAGAGAGGCTGTGGAGTCTCCTGCTCTGAAGACATCCCACACTTGTCTGGGTACAGCCCTCTGCAGCCTGCTCTGGATGACCCTGCATTATCAGGGGGTTTGGATTAGACGATGCCCAGAGGTTTCCCCTGGTCCAACAGCTTCAGTTGCTACCAGTGACTGTGGTACCACCCAACATGTGGCAAAACTGTCTGCCAGAACTGGACTAACTCCAAAACTCTTTTTACTAGGGCTAGTTAGGAGCCATCTGATTAAGTTCAGTTACTTTATTAGAGTAACTCTAAGCCGATGGCCTGGAGGTAAAAAAACCCTTTATTAGTAAATGAGAGGAGGAGTCTCCTCTGCAGATGTTTAAAACCCACCTGGATGTGTTCCTGTGCAACTTGGTCTAGGGGATGCTGCTGTGGCAGGGGGACTGGACTAGATGGTCTTTTGGGGTCCCTTCCAATCCCTAGTGTTCTGTGATTCTGTGATAGGACAAGGGACACTGGGTGTGAGCTGGGACAGAGGAGGTTCCATATCAACATGAGAAGGAACTTCTTCCCGGTGAGGTTGACAGAGCCCTGGAACAGGCTGCCCAGGGGGGTTGTGGAGTCTCCGTCTCCGGAGATGTTTAAAACCCACCTGGGCATGTTCCTGTGTGACTTGATCTAGGTGGTCCTGCTGTGTCAGGAGGATTGGACTGGATGATCTTTCGAGGTCCCTTCCAATCTGTAATGCTCAGTGATTCTGTGAGTAACCATTTGCTGATGTTTCTGTTAGCTCCAGCCGTCAGCCGCTGTCCCGGTGGCAGCGTGGCCCTTGTCGAGCCCTGCAGACCAGGATGCTCACTCAGCTCAGATGGTTACAAATGCCTTTATCCATTCCCATTGACATTTTAAACAAACGGTGATATATTTAGTACAATAATTACAGTTATTTGATTACCTTTCTTTTAGCCTGAAGTAGAAGGCAGCTGACAGATGCGAATACCTCCGAGACCGGCGCTCGTAATAAACTACCGTTATTTATTACGAGATGCATTTTATTAATAGGAACTGGCAGTAATTAATTTGCTGGAGTTGATGTTACTAATAATTACGTGTAATTCATGAAATATTTATGCAAGAAAACTGTGTATAAAAATGACTCAAAGGTCATCTACCTAATTAGTTAATAAATACCAGCAACGTTTCCAGTGAGTCGCTCTCTAATCACAGAACGTTAGGAATTGGAAAGGAACTTAAAAGATCATCCAGTCCAATCCCCCTTCTACATCAGGATCCCCTAGATCCAATCACACAGGAGCACATCCAGGTGGGTTTTAAACTTCTGCAGAGAAGGAGACTCCCTGGGGCAGCCCCTTCCAGTGCTCTGTCACCCTCACTGGGAAGAAGTTCCTTCTCATATTGATGTGGAACCTTCTCTGTTCCAGCTCACACCCTTGTCCTATCACTACATGACACTGAGAAGAGCATTTGGAATAGTTTCAGGTTTTCCTTAGGAAAGGGAAATGTTTTCTCTTCTTACGTGACATCTTGATGTGGAAGCCAAGGTTTCTGCTTGTTGTGAGCCCGTGTTTGTACCGTTTCCTTTGCTAATTCACTTTGTCCTGCTCCCTCGTTCGCAGTGAAAGATCCTAATTAGAGATAGCACTGGCTCAATCTAATTTGGGTTACCAGTGGGTTGCGGTGTCTCCCAGTTTAAGGATGTATGAATATATCTCTGTCTGTTTAACTGGATTCCACTGGCTTTTCCTTGGAGTCAAATAACCATCATCCAAATGAATAGCTGACATCTGAACTGGACAAATCTTAGGGTCATTCCTGCTCTCACTGGATTCAATTACAAAAAAGCAGCTGTTGACCTCGTGGGATGCAGGATCAGACCCTGAGGTGTTGCACGTTGCATTGGTTATAACTATGTGAAAGATGGGTGTCGGGAGGGTGGATCCAGGCTCTTCTCGGTGTCATCTAATGGTAGGACAGGGGGCAGTGGGTGTGAGATGGAACAGAGGAGGTTCTACATCAGTATGAGAAGGAACTTCTTCACGGTGAGGGTGATGGAGCCCTGGAAGGGGCAGCCCAGGGGGATTCTGGAGCCTCCTTCTGTGGAGATGTTTAGAACCCACCTGGACATGTTCCTGTGTGACTTGATCTAGGGGGTCCTGCTGTGTCAGGGGGATTGAACTAGATGATCTTTTGAGGTTTCTTCCAATCCCTAATGTTCTGTGTTTCTGTGGTCAGTGACAGCCATAGGATAAGCTGGTGATGCCTGTACAGTGAGGTGCAGAATGAGGTTATCTTGTCTGTTAGGTCATCCCATCTAATTAAAAGTTATGGAGATCCTCACCCTATGGTAATAGTTCATGATGGTAACATTCAAATTCAGAATTCATTCAGAAACAGTAAAATAATCTTTCAGGCATGTTTGGAGATGATTTGAAACAGTAAAATCCAGGAAGTCCACCACAACTGTTTGTCACAGGCTCCAACATCCCGCTAGGGTCACTAGATCCACTTTTCAAACGTGGATCTGGATTCAGTTTCTAGCAGCAAGTCAAACACAAGTTATTAGGCTCGATGAAGGTTTTACCCTGTGAGATTCTGTGTTGTCTTCTGAAGAAGGACAGACCTGGTGATCTAACAGTGTTTGTTTCCATGAGTGTGTGAGAGCCACCTTTGCACTTCCCTCATTCTGGGATTGCTTTATGCTCAGTCATTAAACAACCTTCAGCACTTGGCCTCTTGGCAGGGAAGAGAATCGCTTAAGGACTTCAGGGATGAGGAGGCGAGGAAAGCGTGGTGCTCACAGCCTTAAATCCAGAGGTGAGGAGTGGTGAGCGAGGGCTGATGTCACTTCTGCATGCTCCTTTGCAGGTGGGTCAAGCGGCTCTGGCGCGGCTCTGAGCAGGGAGGCTGCCCTAAATCAGGGAGGGACTGGCCCATACTGGTAGGCTTTCTTGAATTGTTGTTCTCTGACTCAGTGTTGCTGTGCTGACCAGAAAGAGACTGCACTTAGGCAACTCTTCTCACACGTACTGAGTGCTAGGACAAGAGGAAATGGCCTCAAGTTGCACCAGAGGAAGTTTACTTTGGACATTAGGAAAAACTTCTTCATGGAGAGGGTCATCAGGCCTTGCATGAGCAGGGAGGGGCTTGAATCACCATTCCTGGATGTGTTGCAGAGACATGGAGATCTGGAGCTTGGGGACAGGGTTTAGCAGTGGGCTTGGTTTAGCAGTTGGATTAAAGATCTTAAAGGTCTTTTCTAACCAAAACAATTGTATGATTCTATGAACTGTCACCATGAGGTCCCTCAAAGCAAAGGTGTGTCTGGCTCTTCTCAATGTCATCTAGTGATAGCACAAGGGGCAATGGGTGTGAGCTGGAACTCGAAAGATCACCCAGTCCAATCCCCCAGCCACAGCAGGATTCCCTACATCCACTCATGTCCAGGAACATGTCCAGGCAGGTTTTAAACGTCTCCAGAGAAGGAGACTCCTCAACCCCCCTGGGCAGCCCCTTCCAGTGCTCTGTCACCCTCACCAGGAAGAAGGTCCTTCTCATATTGATGTGGAACCGCCTCTGTTCTAGCTGACCCATTGCCCCTTGTCTTTTTTCACAGAATAAAAACCCAGTTGTCAGAGGACAACTTAACACAAACTTGAATATATAAATAATATGAAAGCAATAATTACCACAGGGTATGGGTTAGAAATGGGTGATTGAGCTTTGTTGTGAGGAATTTGGTCCCTCCTGAGCTGCCCCCCATCCTTGGCTGGTACCACTCTCTGTGGTGTTGGAGAGAATGAATCACAGACCATTAGGGATTGGAAGGGACCTCCAAAGATCACCCAGTCCAATCCCCCTGCCACAGCAGGATCACCCAAACCAAGTCACACAGGAACACATCAGGTGGGATTTAAACCTCTGCAGAGCTTGAACCATATCAGTCTTCAGGTCTTCCTCTAGTAAATCCATCTTGTCTCATTAGTAAATGACAAGGTTTGGTCGTCTTGCACTGTTAGATACCCTGACTGAATAGGGAAGTGATGACCTGAGGTTGTTTGAATTACTTGCCTTGGAAAAGAGCAATGAGAAAGCTCTTGTTATTTTCCACATTAATAAGCAGACTCTTGGGAGGGGGAAAAGAAGGCAGCAGCAAACAGAAGCAGCAGCAAAACAAAAACAAGGTAAGAGAATGTGCACACGAGGGTCTGTCTGCTGCACAGAGCACGTATGAGCCCCCGGTACCTCTTCCTGCTTTGTAAACCATTTTAGCCTTTACTTCAGCTACAAACAGTCCTTCCCGATGGGCAATTGCCTGGTGAAAAATCGGAACAATTTTGAATTGCCTCGAATAAGCTTCCTAACAGGCAACTGGTTCAGATAGAACAATTTTCAACTCTCTGTCTCCTTATCTTCTGTCGACATCATTTTTCAGAAGGGGCAACAGGACCAAATTAAATCGCTTTGCTGCAGACAGTCTGTCTGTCTGATTGCGCTGCGACTGTTGCCCATCTTGAAGACTTTCTGCAGCGGTTGAAAGCCCGGGCGGGAGGACGCTTGGTGTGTACCCACGCATGCAGATGCACACACAGACCTGAGCCTCCCTTCCCTCGTGTTCCCTCAGTTATGAGCTGTGTTTACTGCATGAAAACAATTCAGAGTCCAGTTCTATCCCATGGCCAGGTCCATCTGGTTGGAAGAGTGCACTTGAGGCCCAGAGGGCAAACAGGATCCTGGGCTGCATCAGGACAAGTGTGGCCAGCAGGTTGTGGGAGGTGATTCTCCCCCTCTACTCCACTCTGGTGAGGCCCCACCTGGAAGACTGCGTCCAGTTCTGGAGCCCTTATTACATGAAGGACGTGGAGGTGCTGGAGCGAGTGCAGAGGAGGGCCACGAGGATGATCAGAGGGCTGGAGCACCTCTCCTGTGAGGACTGACTGATTGTTGGGGCTGTTCAGTCTGGAGAAGAGGAGGCTCCCAGATGACCTTGTTGTGGCCTTTCAGTATCTGAAGGGGGTCTACAAAAAGGCTGGGGAGGGACTATTTAGGATGGTAGGTAGCGACAGGACTAGGGGGAATGGAGCAGAGCTGGAGATGGGTAGATTTAGAGTGGATGTGAGGAGGAAGTTCTTCATGGTGAGAGTGGTGAGAGCCTGGAATGGGTTGCCCAGGGTGGTGGTTGGGGCCCCATCACTGGAGGTGTTTAAGGCCAGGCTGGATGAGGCTCTGGCCAGCCTGGTGTAGGGTGGGGTGTCCCTGCCCATGCTGGGCAGGTTGGAACTGGATGATCAGGTGGTCCCTTCCAACCCTGAGTGATTCTGATTCCATAACTTCTCCAGTGTAGTGATCCTGCTGTGTCAGGGGGATTGGACTAGATGATCTTTCGAGGTCCCTTCCAATCCCTAATGATTCTATGATTCTAAGTATCAGAACCAGCCCCTCGCCCCATCTTTTCTTCCCCCAAAGCCCAACTAAGAGTTTGAGAGCAAACAATGAAGGATGATTATGACTTAGTTTAATCCAGACGTTCCCTATGGAGGGAAGCGTGTGACAGGCAGTGCCTGGATGTGATTTGTGGTGTTCACACCAGGGCAGGAGCAACAGGCTCGGCTGTCTTTCGTCTTTGGTGTTCCCAATGCCACCTTCTCACCTCTGAGTCACAGAACACTGGGGATTGGAAGGCACCTCGAAGCAGAGCGCTTGGTTTTAGCCCAGGATGCAGCTGCTAGGACTGAGCAGAAAACAGTGAGCGCAGCAGAAGAGAGAGAGGAGCTGGGAGATGAGATGCGCTGCAGCCCGCAAATGGATTTGGAGAACCTGATTGCTCTATAACAAAAGAAGCCTCTGGGATGTATTTTAGTCGCCGGCGGAAAGGAGAGAGCTGTGGTCTTGGGACATGTTTCAAAGGTCTGCAGTGCACAATCATCGCCTTTGGACTGTGTCCAAGCCCTGCTCAGCATCCCGATGGCTCTTGAGCAGCATTACATCAAGACGGATGTCACTTTACATCTCATTGCCAATGCGCTACCTGGAGGCAGGGGTCTGCGCCCGGCGTTCCTTTCCAAGCAGAGACTTCTGCCTCGAGGGAGCTTTGATCTAGCCAGGGAGAAAGGAAGAAAACCTCTCCCCGCACCCCGGTCTGCTGGTCCATTCCGTGTGTAACCCAACTGCTTCGGTTGCAGGCGGCTTTAAACAGAAGTGGAAACCTGATCGTGCCATGGCTTGTGTCAGGAACAGTGTGGCCAGCAGGAAGGGAAGTGGTTGTCCTCCTGTACTGGGTACCTTGACTACTGGGCTTGGTTCTGGGCACCTCAAGATAAGAAGGAAGGACATTGAGATGATGGAGTGGGTCCAGAGGCAGGGAGTGACTGAGGGAGCTGGGGCTGTTCAGCCTGAGGGGCAGAATCGTCTCCCTCCTCTGCTGATCACACTTCCTTGGAAACATGCTGGAAGGTCTTTAGTGCTGAATTTAGTGGGCGTTGATCATCAGAACGTGGTTCTAATGAAAACAGCTGCAGTGCCCGTGCAGACCCACTCTGTTCCTAGTGAACTCACCATGTTCTTCCTTTCCTTTCTACTGAGAGCAGAAAAACCTGGAGGCTGGAAGGACAAACCTGGCCCAAATGTCAGCTGTGGCCACCTAGATCTGACGCATCACATGGCAAGCTGGGGCTTAAGGGCCAAGGTCCAGGCGCCGTCATCTCACTTGACCCCTGCACAGCTGTTTCCTCAACTGGGGCTCTGCACCAGCACAGTTCTTCCCTCAATGGAGGGGAGATGTTTAAAACCCTCCTGTGTGACTGGGTTTAGGTGATCCTGCTCTGCTCTGGCAGGGGGACTGGGCTGAATGATCTTTCGAGGTCCTTTCTGATCCCTCATGTTCTGTGGTTCTGTGATTCCAGCTCCTCCTTTCTGTGGATGTCCTCTGCTGTCTCGTGCCTGTCCAGCGAGGGTTTGCAAGCAAAGAGGACCCAGGCTAGGAACAAAAAGAGACAGAAAGAAGCAGACAGGGAAGCAAACCCACACTTTAGGAGGAGAACCTCTAGAGGGTGTTAAATTGATTTAATCCTTGTATGATTTTTGCTTTGGCTGCTGCTGTTGCTTTTGGCACCAGAAATCAATGATGTTATTTTGGCCAGCGGTTCGTAACGCAGACTCAAACAGGGGTGTTTTGGGAGATGATTAACAAAAAACCAGCTGCTTTAAAAAGACACAAGCACTGCCGTGCAGTAGGACGGGAGCTTTTACTAAAGCCCTTTCCCCCCTCCACTCTTCCTTCTTGAAAACACATTTGTAACCATTAGTTTGGTGTCAAGTTTTGCGATGGGCGTATTTTTGCCCTTGGAATCCCTTCGTGGCAGAGTGAGGGCTGCAGGATGAAGGCTGGTGCCTCTCCAGCCCAGCTCATGAATCATGTCAGCCTGGGAAGGAGCCTGAGCTGCTCCCCAGCTCAGTGAGGGCTGTGGGCTTTACAATTCCCCTTCTGCTGGAAATGATTTTGGGGAGAGGTTTATCACAGAACATTAGGGATTGGAAGGGACCTTGAAAGATCATCTACTCCAATCCCCCTGCCACAGCAGGATCACCTAGATCAAGTCACACAGGAACATGTCCAGGAGGGTTTTAAACATCTCCAGAGAAGGAGACTCCACAACCACCCTGGGCAGCCTGTTCCAGTGCTCCATCACCCTCACCATGAGGAAGTTCGTTCTTGTATTGATGTGGAATCTCCTCTGTTCCAGTTCACACCCATTGTCCCTTGTCCTATCATTGGATGCCCCTGAGCAGAGCCTGGCTCCATCCTCCTTTCAATGGGGTCACTCCTTAGTCTCCATTTCTCCAAGCTCAAGAGACCCAGCTCCCTCATCCTTTCCTCCTCAGGGAGGTGTTCTACTCCCTTCACCATCTTTGTGGAATTACGAGCTAAGGAAGCATCCTCTCATTAACAGCACCACTACAAATCAGTCAGAAATACTTAGAACAGAGACATCTCTTGTATTTGACTCAAAAAGCAATTTCTCTAGTCACTGTTCAGTTGCCACAACATAACAGAATAGTCCAAAATTTGCTTGGAAGAGCAGGAACCCAGACAAGCCAAGCAGGTAGAGCAGAAGAGGAGCTTTCTATCAATATGTCATGTCAATACGAGTCCAATTTGAGTTATGAGACTGGAAACTTTATTAATTCCCTTCTGGATGTGCACAGTAAGCTCCCCGTTTCAGAATGCTTAATGAAAAATTATTAAAACTTGAAAATAAACAAAAATATTTCCCCCAGAAAACAATTTCCTGTCGCAAACTTCGATAGTGAAAAACACTCGGTCTCGTAGAGCCCTATAAATAAACGTTGGGAAGAATTGAGTTAGACATCAGAAGAAAGAACCAACAGGCTGCCCAGGGAGGTTGTGGAGTCTCCTTGTCTGGAGATGCTTAAAACCCCCCTGGATGTGTTGCTGTGTGACTGGATCTAGAGGATCCTGCTGTGGCAGGGGGATTGGACTGGATGATCTTTCGAGGTCCCTTCCAATCCCTAATGTTCTGTGGTTGTGTGAGCTGTGGATACTGCCCTTTCTGTAGGGGTAGTCTGATAGTTCATAGACTCATTAGGGATTGGAAGGGACCCCAAAAGATCATCTACTCCAATCCCCCTGCCACATATTCTTATATAAAATATGAATGCACGAAGCATTTATATACTGTATATTCAGACTATAAAACATCTTGTAAACGTCTCTTATTAAATATTGAAATAAAATCGTGAATATTTGGATTTATGTTACATCCTGCTGTGGCAGGGGGACTGGACCGGATGATCTTTCGAGGTCCCAATCCCTCACGGTTCTACGATGCTGTGATTTTGCACCCCAAAGCGGTGCCACGTGCGTTGGACGCGGCAGCACTCGCGTTAGACCTCCCCTTTGCTGTGCTTTTGGCTCCAGCCTGCTGAAGGAAGAGGATTGTCTCCGAGAAGACGCTGGCTGTGCAGAGATGTTGTTTGTTGTGTTTCCAGCGCAGTCGGATCCAGCCCGTCTCTAACCAGTAAGGTCAATGTTTATGTTTTCCTCACCGCTTGTTTCCCTATTTCATCACCGTTACTTTGTAGCCTGACTGAGTAGGAAACCAGCGGTGAACTGACTGCTGCGGCTTCTCCGCCTTAGAAACAGCAAAACGCTGAGCACGAGTTCTGGTTAGCTAAAGTTCTCTTGAGGTTAAAGACTTTGATGCTGAAGTGTTTGGTGAAAACTCTTTTCCTTGGTGCTTGAGCGAAACAGACCCTTTAATGGGAGCACTTAGGATATGGCCATTGGTGATGCTCTTTCTGCTCCTGCCCAAATTTGCACAATAGTATTAATAATTTAAATAATTTGCATGATGTTTTAATAATTTTAATAGTTTTCAATATTTTATTGCCCACAACAATAATAACCCACGTTCACGTTAAGAACAAATGAAGCCTTTGGTGTTTCTCTTCCTGGGGCAGCAAAGAAGAGCAGCACAGCCAGCAGTGCCCCTTGGGAAATGATGAAGTAGTGGGTAGCCCAAGAAGGACATGGAGCTGCTGGAGGGTGTCCAGCGTAGGGCAACGAGGGTGATGAAGGGAGTGGAGCACCCCCCTTATGGGGAAAGGCTGAGGGAGCTGGGTCTCTTGAGCTTGTTGGAGACTGAGGGGTGACCTCATTAATGTCTATAAATATGTGAAGGGTGGGTGTCAGGAGGATGGAGCCAGGCTCTGCTCAGGGGCACCCAGTGACAGGACAAGGGGCAACAGGTGTCAGCTGGAGCAGAGGAGGTTCCATATAATATCAGAAGGCATTTCTTCCCAGTGAGGATGACAGAGCATTGGAAGGGGTTGCCCAGGGACATTGTGGAGTCTCCTTCTCTGGAGATGCTTAAGACCCACCTGGACATGTTCCTGTGCATCTGGATCTAGATGATCCTGCTGTGTTGGGGGGATTGGACTAGATGATCTTTTGAGGTCCCTCCCAATCCCTAATGATTCTATGATTCTATTTCATAGCCCCAGCTCACACGAGGACCCTAGGAAGCACAGAACCAGTGATCTCAGCATCAGTAATTTATTCACATTATTTTAGAGTAGCTGTTAAATCTGCATTGAGAACCCATGATTAGGAGGCTGTAGAGTGTTTTAAACATCAGTAACATGTCAGTTTGTATAACCTATTTATTCTCAGTGTTTTTCTCCCTCAACAGCATGGCCCTGCCATGCCCACAACTCTCAAAGTTGACTTTGCAAAGAGGGAAGCAGAGATTTTCTTCTGTGCAAAAGGTTTTTAAAGAATCACAGAACTGTTGAGGCTGGAAAAGACCTTTAAGATCATCTAGTGGAATTCCCCCACCACAGCAGGACCACCTAGCTCCCGTCACACAGGAACATGTCCAGGTGAGTTTTAAAACTCTCTCAGAGGTAGTTTCTGTTGCATCACAGGGCTGCACGACGTCCTCACGTGTTACCGAACGAAGCCAATTTGCTTTCAGATGCCAACTGGCTGCTCATGTGAATCTGTGAGGAGTCACCATATAATGGTTCTGAAGCAAAAACACCATCCCAAATGAAAGGGTTTTTGGATCCTGATTCATCTCTGTGACTTTTTGGGGCGAGGAAACTCGTAACAGGGTTCGTAAGGAATCCTGACTTCAGGATTCCTCGAGGCACCCCCGTGGTGGCGATTTGGAGGCGCTTTGCTGTGGCTTTCTGCGCGCTGCCTGACTGGCTCCACTTGTTTTCACTTGACATTGGATTAGCCAACAGGTTAAATATTGTGGTTTCCCCGTGTTCATTTAGCCCCCTTGCAAATTAGGATTTTAACGTATCTGGAATTTTGATGAGACTAAAAGCCAAACTGTAATGTTCAAAGCAGCTGATTTTAGGTGCAGTTCAGCAATTAAGCTAATTTCTAGCTTTCTGATGCCGAGAAGGACCCTCAGTGCTGATAATTGCTTATTTTTATCTGGGAGGCAGATTGGGGAGCTCACTGCAAACTTCCAAACGAACACATGTGCCCCAATTGCCTATTTGTATTCAAGTTTACCTTTTCTTGGGTGCCTGTAACACTACCCCACCTGCCCTATACAGCCTGCAGTGCTCGAGCCTATTTGGCAAATCACGCTGAATAGGGATTTGCATCATTACAATTTCCTTTCCATTTAGGAAGCATCTGCTATATCTTTAAAAGTAACAGGTCTGAAGAGGCCACAGGCTGTGAAACAGCCCTAAACCATTATTAAAATGAAACAAAAACTTAAAAATGGAAGCTTGGCTGGATCTAATTCAACAGCAGCTTCAGCTTCCCCCACCCCCTCCCTTCTTTTTTTACCTTGAAAAGGTTAAAAGCATTTGGGTCCTTGTGGAAAATGTAATTGCATTTCAGCCTTGTTTATGTGTGAATCTGAAGAATACTGCTAATCTGCCCGGTGAAAAAGTTCTGTTCTTCTGCTCACAGGAGATCCTTCTTGTTCCTAGCAGGTCTTTCTATTAAGTAAACAGTTAAGGGCTAATTGGAGCTTTTGTCCGCGCCGTGCCGCGCTAACTGATCAACCATCGCTAGCACTCATGTAAATGTCATTTGAAGCACTTCAGTTGTACCAACCTGAGTGCCACGAGGAACGAGGCAAAGCCTCAGCTGCAGGCTCTCCTGAGTAACAAACACAAAGTAAAGGTCTACGAAGATGCGTTCGAGCAGGTTAAGTTAACGGTGTTGTCCTGCTAACCTTCGCACGTGTCACAGTCACAGAACGTTAGGGATTGGAAGGGACCTTGAAAGATCATCCAGGTGGGGATATAGGAGCATTTGCTGCAGATCTTGAGTGCAGGCTGAGAGAGTTGGGGTTTTCCAGCCTGAAGAGGAGACTTGGGAAACTTATAGTGACCTTTCAAACCCTGAAAGGGGCTGTCAGAAGGCTGGGGAAGACTGTTCACAAGGGCAGGGAATGATAGGATGAGGGGTCATGATTTGAAGCTGGAAAAGGGTAGATTGAAGCTGGATATGAAGAAAAGGTTCTTCAGTTTGAGGGTAGTGGATCCGTGGAACAGACTGCCCAGGGAGGTGGTGGAGACCCTATCTCTAGAGTCATTCAAGGTCAGGCTGGATGGAGCTCTGGGCAATCTGTTCTAGTGAGAGATGTCCCTGCTTGTTGTAGGGGGGTTGGACTAGATGGCTTTGGAGGTCCCTTCCAACCCAATGCATTCTATGATCTTACACCCATAGACTTTCCTTCAGGTTCACGTACAAATTTGAGCTCTGCTGCCGTGCCCACAGCTCTGTTTCTGTGCCAGCATTGCCCTCTGCAGTGGGGATGCTCCTGTGTGTTGGGGATGCTCCTGTGTGTTGGGGATACCCCTTCCCATCAAGGGACAATCAGTGAGACCTGAGCCTGCGGTGTGGGGATACAGAGACAGTGTGTGTGCACACACTTGAAAACCCCCATCGCTCACCCTTTCTTTTCCAAAAACTGATGTTTCAATCAATTCCAAAATCTCCAAGACATTCTCCTTTCCAAGATGAGGAGGTTTTATTTCATCCTCCACGATTTCGCCGAGGTTTGGGAGATCCCCCCTTGCAGGGAGGCTGTTTTATTCTCCATTGTTCGCAGCAGCACGATGAAACTTTTGTGCCCGTGGGTCGAGCTCCTGCCCTCCGGCCCCGGGCAGATCATTCTTCCTGCAATTAGTATTCATGGTTAGCTGAGCAGAACTTCTGCCACACATCTTCCCCGCTTTGAAGGTTACCTTACACCATTTCAAAGTGGCCAGAGGAAAGATTCATATGTGACCAAGATATCTGGGAATGCTTCCCTTTTGGGTAGGGTTCTGTGGGGGTTTATTCAGTCACTTCTAGTTTAACACACGATAAAGCCGGGCAGCCAGAAAGAACCCCGTGGGCTTAAAACTGGGTTGAAAACCAAGAGAGGTTTCCAATCTCTTGGATTTTGGAGAAGAAGGAGTTTTTATTTCTCCAGAAAATCTGCATGTGTCCCTCTGAAAGCTCTGCATTTTTGCAAACAGGGCAATTTCTTTCCCTGATACTCTTCGTACAGAGACCTCTGTTGACTTGATCTTCATCAGAAGTGATTCAGCTTTTCATGAGTGAAACTTCTCCTGCTTTGGGGACAAAAAAAGGGTGATACCGCTTTTTTCTTGCTTATAACTGAGGCAGGAACCTGAAAGGGGCTTTCAGAAGGCTGGGGAAGACTGTTCACAAGGGCAGAGAATGATAGGAAGAGGGATCATGGTTTGAAGCTGCAAAAGGGCAGATTGAGGCTGGACAAGAGGAGAAAGTTCTTGAATCTGAGGGTGGGGGATCCCTGGCACAGGCTGCCCAGAGAGGTGGTGGAGGCTCCGTCCCTGGAGCCATTCAGGGTCAGGCTGGATGGGGCTCTGGGCAATCTGTTCTAGTGAGAGATCTCCTTGCTTGCTGTAGGGTGTTGGACTAGATGAGCTTTGGAGGTCCCTTCCTACCCAATACCTTCTAGGATTCTTTGCTTCCATGGCTTTTCCAGCAGCAGAGCTAGGAACGTGCCCAGGGTGCCTCCACCGAAGGTCTGTGCTGTAGCTGCTTGATGCAGGCTGGTCACCGATGGGTTTGGCACCATGTTCAGATGGTTCTAGAAGGGATGGTTGCCTGTTGCTCTGGTATCTTCCTGTCTTTATATTTACAAGGGAAAATACTGTGTGTGCTTCTCCCTAAGAATCTGAAGTCAGTTGTGAACAGGGTTTCCCACAGGAGAATTGGGATGGACAAAGTCTAGTCTGAAGGACGATGACATGGCCAACATGCAGCATAGGATCATAGGATGTTAGGGGTTGGAAGGGACCCAAGAGATCATCGAGTCCAACCCCCCTGCCGGAGCCGGACAAAACTATCTAACACAGATCACAGAGGAACGCATCCAGGCGGGCCCTGATAAAAGCCTCCTTTGCTAAAAATGTCTCTTGGCCAAAAATGTGGACAATGTCTATTGTGTAAAATAGTGGGAGAATGCAGAGTCTGTCAGAACCAGGTGACACGAGCACTTGGGCAAAGATTTGCCTAGATGCAAATGAAGCTACTGGATGAGCCCAGGTTCCAGTAGCAACCAGAGCGTTGTTTTGCTGGGTCCAGCTTGAGGAACAGCGAGTGCTGCATTTGCATTTTACACCCAAGGCATTGATTTTTCACTCCACGTAAATGTGTTTTCCCTTGGTAGTTCAAGTTTTATTGCAGGACATTTGTTCACCAGAGTCATCACAACATTTATGCTCAACTTAGGTGACCTCCAGCTCCTGCACCTGGCAGAGAGCAAACCCTCTCTGCTTTGGACCCTCTGCTCAGCAGCTTCTTGTGGAATTTTTTCTATGCAAAGGAATAGGAGCTTTTCCTATAAACAAGTAGCCTGTGAACTGCCCGGTGAACGTTGTTTCTGTATGAAAATATCAGGCAAATAGAGACAAATTCCTGAACAAGGTGGTTGGAACCAAGAGCAGCAGGTGTGGAACTACGGGGTGTGTGCAGAGCTCTATCTTCAGCTGCATCTGGTGTTCCAGGAAATTCTATCCAAGCAAAATTTCCCTGCCATATCACAAAGCAAAAGCTTTTATTTCTGTACTGGTTTGTGCGGCGTGTTACCCGCCGGTTGCTTTTACCCCCTTTATTCTAGAAAGGTCTGCTTTGAAAAAATACCTCAGTAGCATCTGAGACTGGATTCTCTCGTTCAAGCGACACTTGAAATGGTAATTTACAGATTGGCTCACAAAAATATCTGGTGATTTGGGTGTTTTTTGGGCTGAAGAGCAATTACCTCTGCAGTGCAGCCTCTTGATCGCGGCCGCCGGGTTTGGCAGAGGGTCTCTTCACTGGAAAATGTATTTCGTGGCCGCGCTTGAAATGATCTGTGAAATAAATTGTTTTAATGGACCAAACGATCGGGATATTTGGTTTTGGCTGCCGCCTGCCAGCGCGGAAATGACCCTTGATCAAAGTTTGTTTCTTTTCACAGATAAACTTTAGAAAAAATGGGATGATTCTAGTAGCCCGCGGGGTAAAGGCAGACCCATAGAGCCATAGAAGCATTAGGGATTGGAAGGGACCTCGAAAGATCATCCAGTCCAGTCCCCCTGCCACCGCAGGATCACCTAGATCAAGTCACACAGGAACATGTCCAGGTGGTTTTTAAATGTCTCCAGAGAAGGAGACTCCACAACCCTCCTGGGCAGCCCCTTCCAGTGCTCCATCACCCTCACTATGAAGTTCCTTCTCATATTTATATGGAACCTCCTCTGTTCCAGCTTGCACCCATTGCCCCGTGTCCTATCACCAGATGACACTGAGAAGATCCCAGCTCCATCCTCCTGACACCCACCCTCACATATCTATAGACATTAATGAGGTCACCCCTCAGTGTTCTCTTCTCCAAGCTGAAGAGACCCAGCTCCCTCAGCCTTTCACAGTATCACAGTCATGATAAGGCTGGAAAAGACCTGTTTTCTCACAAGGGAAGTGTCCTTCTTCCTTCACCATCATCGCTGCCCTACAGTGGACACCCTCCAGCAGCTCTGTGTAGAATAGTTTACCTGGCAGGTTCTAAATGGACACTCAGGGGTTCACCACGACTGAAATTTCAGTGAAAACGTATCTCAGGTGATCACTTTTTCTAATGTAAATCATTTAACATCGGTAATTCCCCTCCGTTGCCAAGGCCATTAGTTATTTCAGCGGTAAAAAAATGCAAGGGGGGAGGAGGGACAGGGTGAGGGGGGGGGGATATGTTGTCCTTGCTTTGTTTTTGATTTTACTGGGTACCCCTAGCTTAACTTAATGATTTGTATAAGTGATAGTAATTGCTGGAACTACAGTGGAGTATTATTAGCTATAAAACGAACGCGGTTCTATGTCCAACACAACTAGCAAGGAACAGAAATGCAGTTGTATCCAAGAGAAAATAATTACAGCAATAATCAGCGTAATTCATGATAATGGCCGAATTGAATTTCACACCAGAGCTCCAAGCACTTACGTTTAATGAATGTAGTTTGTGCTTGTTTACTAAAAAGGTTTTTAGCAGAGAATCGATAATGTAACTTCAGTCTTTCTAATTGCAAACGCAATTTTTTTAAAAAAAAAATAAAAAGTAGCCGCTCAATAAGGATTTTGTGGAGAAAATTAAGGTGTGTGAGTGCAGCAAGTGCTGCTCCTTTAATTAGGCTACCTGTACATTAGGGCTATGCTCCTTAATATTTCTTTATGACCCTGCATATTGATTAAAATCGGTTGGCTTCCTGTTTTTTAAGACCAGCTCATGTAATGACCATTGAAACTTTTCACCGAGCGCCGGCTGCGTCGAAGCCGATCACTTTATAATGGGACCGACGGCACAAAGAGGGGGTTCTTACCTTAAAAGCATGATGATGAGAGCTGGGAAACACAGAGCTGGTCTGCAGAGGTGCTTTTCTGCGTGGGGAATACAAAAGCGTTGCTGGTCCTTTATCTGCAAGAGGAAAATAAATAAAGTGATTGGCACTTGGGGGTGTAATTATAATTGCTTAATTGGCCCAGTTATAATTGCTTCCTTGGCCTCGACTGGTGATTTGTAAAATGACAAGGAAGCTGAGGAATGTGATGTTAAGGGAAGTTGCCAGTTCCTTAGCCTTGAGAACTCTGCT
Organism: Rhinopomastus cyanomelas; assembly: GCA_013400115.1. NCBI lineage: Eukaryota > Metazoa > Chordata > Aves > Bucerotiformes > Rhinopomastidae > Rhinopomastus > Rhinopomastus cyanomelas. Next base: position 217,204 of record VXBP01008693.1, read on the forward strand.
GTGAGATCTCTGCTGTGACCTCCTAGAGCTTTGGAACAAGCAGGTTGGGTGGTTTGTAGAAGGTATTAAGATGTACAACTCTAACAAGAATAACCATAACCCATCATAGAGTGGCTGAGGTTGGAAGGGACCTTAGAGAATGACAAGAACCTATCATAGAATGGCTGAGGTTGGAAGGAACCTTAGAGATCATCTTCTCCCTGCCATGGGCAGTGATGCCTCTCAACTAGACTTGGTTGCTCAAAGCCTCATCCAACCTGGCCTTGAATGCCTCCAGGGAGGGGGTAGTCACAACCTCTCCAGACCATCCGTTCCAGATTCACAGAACGTTAAGGATTGGAAGGGACCTTGAAAGATCATCTAGTCCAATCCCCTCACCACAGCAAGATCACCTAGATCCAGTTGCACAGGAATATGTCCAGGTGAGTCATAAATGTTTCCAGAGAGTCTCTCCACCTGTACACTGAAGAACTTCTTCCTGAGCTCTAATCTAAACTAATTTATAGGAGTCAATCTCATGCTCCTACTTTTATGGAAGTCAAGGAGAAGTCCTACTTTTAGTGGAGCATGATGGCCGCTACATGCCTGAGGTTGAATAGTACAGAAGAGAAGTGAATGTAGAGCATTGAAAGAGAGATGGAGGTGGTGGGGTTTTGGAGCTCACCTACATGCTAACAGAGGTTGCTTTAACCTGTGGGTTCTTTCTTGCTCTTGAAGATATAAACCCAGGCAGTACATCCATGGGGAGTGGGGAACAATCTGTGAGTTCCTTCTGAACTTTCTTGTGGAGGTAACTGGGTCACCTGTAGAGACAGCCTTAAAAATAACTTTAAATGTGTTAAAAATTGGGGTTTTTACACATTTTATGCTAAAATGTTTATGTTTTATTTTATGCTAAAATGTTTATGTTTTATGTTATGCTAAAATGTTTTTATATTTTATGTTAAAATTGTAGAATCACAGAATGGTTTGGATTCACAGAATCACAGAACATTAGAGATTGGAAGGGACCTTGAATGATCATCCAGTTCAATCCTCTTGCCACAGCAGGATCCCCTAAATCCAGTCGCACAGGATCATGTCCAGGTGGGTTTTAAATGTCTCCAGAGAAGGAGACCCCACAAGCTCCCAGGGCAGCCCCTTCCAGTGCTCTGTCAATTGGAAGGGATCTTTAAAAGTCTTCTGGACAAAGTCCCCTTTAATGAGCAGGGACAAGCTCACATTGATGAGAAGAAAGTCATTCAGTCATGGATCTCCCAAACCCAAGCTGATATTCCAGCAGGAGGGATGTCTCAACCAACAGCAGTATGGCAACTGGACTTAAACTGTGGCAGCAAATTAAGTGCAATTCACTCAAGTACTGGGGGCAGTTGGGGCACCGCAGGATGGGAAGGGTGTGGAGGGGCTGGAAAGGAGGAAGAGAAGAGCAACTAGGCTGGTTAGAGTCTGGAGAAAGGTCTGATGGGGAGAGGCTGAGGGAGCTGGGACTGGTTGATCTGAGGAAAAGGAAGCTGAGGGAAGACCTCACTGCTCTCTACAGCTACCTGAAGGGAGGTTGCAGTGAGGTGGGAGTTGGCCTCTTCTCCCTAGGGACTAGCAATAAGACCAGAGGAAATGGGGGGTCAGGTTGTGCTGGGGAGGTTCTGACTGGATCTTAGGAAAAACGTCTTCCCAGAAAGAGTGAGAAGACCTTGGAGGCACTATCCCTGGAGAGGGTTCAACACTTGGGCAGCCAGGGTGTTTGAGGAGCTTGGTTAGTGGTCGGGGGTTGTAGGGTGGACCGTTGGACCTCATGACCAACCTGAACGTTCCTGGTTCCACGAAGAGAGCGCTGCGATTCTATGGGGAATACGATTAAGAAGCATGGAAGGATTTACAAACCAAACCCAGATCACTCAAGATCCGTGCTCCACTTATTTTCCTCAGCTACCTGCCCTCGCTGCTAGCACCAGCGCCGCATTTTCCACGGGGTTCAGGAAGGCATTTTACTCTACAAAAACAACTAGCTCCTTTCCAACCAATGATTACTTGTAATTATGCTTTCCCCTGCTATTATTCTAATAGACTGTCGTGCTGCACAGAGGAGGCGTTTGGAGGCTGCTTTTATGGATGGACTGTTGGAACACTTAATATAGCTCTATTTTTGAATTATCAGGTTCTATCCTTTTGAAGTCTGTGTTAGTGGAACTCCTATTTATGAAATGTGCTGTGCTTAAAGGTTTGCTATTGATGAAGAGGTCCGACAGAAGCCTTTATCGTAAGTACTGTAGCATTCTCCCCGAGAAATAAATAGCCTTGCTAAAAGGTATGTTGTGTACCAAGGTTGCAAATTATCAGCCAAGCACCTTATAACTGTATACTTCAAAAATACCTTCCTGCTTTTTGTTTGTTCTCCTCTTTTTTTTTTGCACAACAGGAGAGGTGTTTTCAAAAAAAAACACGTCAGGAAAACAACAAACCACCCCGCGAGCCGGTCCGTTGGCTCTTTAATTGGCCAGCGTGTTCTCGGTGTACATCTTCAGCATACATATAGATCTTCTCCCCCTCTACTCCCCTCTGGTGAGGCCCCACCTGGAGCACTGCGTCCAGTNCTGTATGACTTGGTCTGGATGATCCTGCTGTGTCGGGGGGGTTGGACTAGATGATCTTTCGAGGTCCCTTCCAATCCCTAATGATTCTGTGATTCTGTGGCTGGAAGAGATGTCCAAGATCATCAGGTCCAATCATATACCAATCACATATCTAATTATTGCCTATAAATCCATGAGGTCTGGGCATCAAGAAAGCAGGACAACCTCTTTGCGTTTGTGCCCTGGGATAGAATGAATGACAACCCGCCTGGAACATGTTCCTGTGCAACTTGGTCTAGGTGGTCCTGCTCTGGCAGGGGGTTTGGACTAGATGATCTTTCAAGGTCCCTTCCAATCTCTAACATTCTGTGATTCTGTGACAACAGATTCCAGCTCAAACACAAGACGTTCCACCTCAACAAGAGGTGAGGGTTTCATTTATTTATTTATTTATTTATTTATTGTGAGGGTTACGGAGCCCTGGGGCAGGCTCCATGTGGGGGTGCCTGTGGAGTCTCCTTCTCTGGAGCCTCTCCAGACCTGTCTGGATGTATTTCTGAGTGGTCTCCCCTAATTTTGGTCCTGCTGTGGCAGGGGAGTTGGACTTGATGATCTTCAGAGGTCCCTTCCAATCCCTAATGTTCTCGGATTCCGAAAGTGTTCATCTGGAGTTTCTCGTGTGGAAGCACAATGCGTCAGGGCCTCGCCTTTGCAGTCCCTAATTCATCTTTGCTCCTGTATTTTACTCTTACCGATAGCTTTCCCCTTAAGCCTGTCTATTTGCTAGTAGATTTGACAGATGACAGCTACTCTTTGGGATGTTAGATGGCGTTTGTAGGGCTACGACGCCAGGAGCATTCCGAGCGCTGGTGTTGCATATTTATTGATCTCCATATTCCCAATAATCTGATGCACGTCACATTTGACAACATTATGTGGGGAGGTCAGCTGCATGGGGCTAATGAAACTGTTTCAAAGATGGATGTTGTTTTCCACAACATTAACCTTGCAAATAGCTGTCACTAGCGCATTTCACTATGGGGCTTGGCGTTTGAGAACCTCCCTTTTTTTATTGTTGATGTTAACATTAAACAAAACCCGGAGCCATTAAACCTCGGTATTTATACACGACGGGAAGCACGGGCGACGCGGCGTCGCTCCAAATGAAAATCTTATTAACAGCACACGGCGCTCGTGGCAAAGTCCCGGACGATCTGGAAATTGGGTTGGCTGTCTGAAATGTTTGACAGATTAGCTAAGGATGATGTAAAAGGAGCAGGCAGGGAACGGCTGAATTCTGAGGATTAAAGCAGCAAATAGAAAACCCTGATGTAATCAAAAAGCACATTGCTCTTTCATATTTTACTGCGGCATTACCGCTCGCACCGGGAGCTTATTACATCCAAGGCGATATAAAATTTAGATTACCCCTTGATTTCTAAGGTTGTTCCACCGGCGTGCGTCAGGCTACGAGGTCGCCAAAAAGGTCTCTCAAAGTTCTTTTGCCTCAACAAATTACCGTTGCGGTGATTTAGATATTTAATTGCGGGTTTTTCCGCCGTCGTGCCGAGGCGCTTCGACACGGGAGTCCTGAAGGCGATAAAACGAATCCTCGGAGGCCCCTTTCCCGCGTTGCGGTGTTTGAGAGCGGTTGTAGTCACTCTTCCCGCGACGTCACGCGGCGTCTTTTTGTAATGTAAATTTTGGTGCCTACTTGCGGAGCACAATTCCAAATATGATTTTGATAGGCAAGCGATTTAGAAAGTGCTCGCGTTGGCCGTCTGAGCGGTGAAGTGCCACATATTTTTACAGCGTCTTCTGGGATTTTCAGCGCTTTTCAAGTGAGGAAGGAGGGGGAAAAAACCCAACCCCAACACTCTCGCCCAGGTCTGGAAAGCCACGATTACATTTTAATGTTTTAAAGTGCAGTCGGGCCGTGTTAACGTAGAGCCCGTTCACAAGGGGGGAGATGCTGAGGGGTTTAGGAGTAAAGGTCAGATGGCTGCCATGAGGACCTCTGAATGTGGCCTCACAAGGTCTTTAGGGTGATGTGAGCTGGAGTTGTTGCAGTGTCCCTGTGGAGCAATAGGTACTGAGGCTGCTCAGCGTCATGCCCTGCTTGTCGACAGCCAGCACAGCCCTCGGATGCTGGGTTTGTTATTTAAACTTGCTTTAAGAAAACTATGAGCTTCTATCAAGCCTTATGGAGCATCTCCCTGATGAGGAAAGGCTGAGGGAGCTGGGTCTCTTGAGCTTGGAGAAATGGAGACTGAGGGGTGCCCCATTCATGGTGATAAATATGTGAAGGGTGGGTGTCAGGGGGATGGAGCCAGGCTCTGCTCAGGGGCACCCAATGATAGGACAGGGGGCAATGGGTGTGAGCTGGAGCAGAGGAGGTTCTACATCAATATGAGAAGGAACTTCTTCCCAGTGAGGGTGACGGAGCAGTGGAAGGGACTTCCCAGGGTGGTTGTGGAATGTCCTTCTCTGGAGACATTTAAAACCCTCCTGGACATGTTCCTGTGCGACTGGATCTAGGTGATCCTGCTGTGGCAGGGGGATGGACTGGATGATCTTTCAAGGTCCCTTCCAGTCCCTAAAAATCTGTGAAGCCTTCCTCCAGGCTCTGTGAGCCTTGCCTCTCTGAAAGGTGGTGGGTGTTCAGGTCATGAGTTGATAAAGGCACCAAAAGGCATCTCCCAGCTTCAGGAGCTTCAGATCCTGTGCTCAAACGAACACCCTAAATTAAAGGGTGAAAGAGGTCAGGTGAGGAGAAAAAGACCTAAGACAAACCTTACAACAGCCTGTGATTCATGATTGTAAACAGCCTGAAAGTTAAACGGTGGCTTCAGCCTACTCTCCTGGACTGTCTAAGCACTTGAAGGGGAATGAGGAATCCTCACCAAGGATGAGAGTAGCTGCTGGCTCGAGGCATCTTGTGACTGTAGGTCCAGAGTGACTAAGGCAGATGCTTAGTTTTTAAACCAAAAGTCAATGAGGCAGCAACGACCCTAGTAAATTCTGAGAATACTAGTTTCTTCTATAGAAACTTCTAGAGAACATGTGATTCTATGATTATCTGTTCTTCAGCCTCATTTTGAGGATTTTCTTAAGGCACAATCAGAAAGGAAGTGGAACATGCATAATTTTATTTCATATTTATTTTATAACACCCATTCTAATCACATAGTCCCTGAACATTAGGGATTGGAAGGGACCTCGGAAGATCATCTAGTCCAATCCCCCGACACAGCAGGATCCCCTAGATCCAGTTGCACAGAAACTTATCCAGGAGGGTTTTAAACATCTCCAGAGAAGGAGACTCTACAACCCCCCTGGGCAGCCCCTTCCAGGGCTCTGTCACCCTCACTGGGAAGAAGTTCCTTCTCATATTGATGAGAACCTATGTCCCAGCTCACACCCACTGCCCCTTGTCCTATCATTAGATGCCCCTGAGCAGAGCCTGGCTCCATCCTCCTGACACCCATCCTTTACACACTTATCAACATTAGTGACCATGGTGTGGGCAGCATGGCTGTGTGGCCAGTAGCACATAAATGTGGGGAATGTCCAGGATGACTGCTCAGATGCCTGGTGGAAAGATCAGGTCTCCGTTTCCCGTTGGCTCATTCAGCCTTGGCTGCCATCTGGAGCAAGGCTGACAGTTGTATCCCTGTGTCTGCAATAAGGTGCCGCAACGATCCGCCACTGCATCCTTGAAGACCGAGAAATACCTGTCCTTAATATCACTAATGCCTTCAAAATAATGCTTAAGTGGGGCCTCAGAGGTGGAATAAGTCTAGTTCTACACCTCTAGACAGAATCAAATTTAATCCTTAGGGAACCTCATCTGTGCCTCAGAACTGCAAAGTGCTGTGCACTCTACCCTGATTGTTCAGTAACTTGCCAAAATGAGCCCGTATAAAGCATTAAAGAACTTCAGAGCCCTGCGTTTGATTGCGTGGAGTTAGAGAGAGAGAGGAGAGATGTGAATAGCAGCCACGGGGCTTAGGCCACAGACCTGAATTAATGGGCATTTCAAAGCAGGAGCTCCTACCTGCTAGGAGAAGTGGAAGCACTGGTTGGTTGGGGGGTTGCAGGGTTTGTACTGGGAAGGGACCCAGAACAGCTAATTGTTCATAAGAGGGGGATTCGTTAGCTGCTTGTCTAAAAGATGTTGTGTGACCCACGACTCATGGTCGAGTGTGGGAGCACAACCATGTGAATCCTGCAATCTGCAGTGTCTCCTTGTCCCAGGTATCTGCTCATGGATTCCAAAGGTCTGCCAGTTGCTTTGCTCTCTGGTTCAAGGGCCCGGCAGTTGGGTGAAATTCCACCTCTGATGGAAGAGGATATCACAGAACATTAGGGATTGGAAGGGACCTCGAAAGATCATCCAGTTCAATCCCCTTGCCACAGCAGGATCACCTAGATCCAGTTGCACAAGAACATCAATCCCTAATGATCCTATGATTCTATGGTTCTATGACTCTATGACTCTATGATTCTATGACCAAGTTGCACAGGAACATGTCCTGGTTGGATATTCTTGGTTTATATGTGCCAGAGATGTTTTTAATCTGAGAAAGAGGATTTAAGGAGGCTGTATGTGTTGGTATGACATCAACAACCCTCCTCCAGCATTTTAGGTTAAAATATTTGTTTTCAAACTCTCAAAATGTGATTTGAAATACTAACTGTGAGCTTTGAGTGGATTGTACATTTTTGGTTTAGTTATCTGAAAAATTGAAGCTTGTTCTCCAAGGGTAGTGAGTGACACATAGTTGAGGAGAAGCAGATATTCTGGGGAGCATCTTGGGAAAGCTCATCCTAACAGAATTTTAGGGATGGTTCAGATAGCATCTTAGGAAATCTTCTTCCCATAAAGAGTGGGGAGGCCTTGGAACAGGCTGCCCAGGGAGGGCGTGGAAGCACCGTCCCCGAAGAGGTTCAACACACAGGCAGACAGGGTGTTTCAGGAGATGGGTTAGTGGTTGGGGGTTGTAAGGTGGATGGTTGGACTTGATGATTTGAAAGTCTTTTCCAACCTTGATGATTCTATGATTCTAAGTCATTATTCTGCACAGCCCCAGTTTTTCTGGTTCTACTGTTAAGGGCAAGTCTGTTATTTCCAGGGTATTTTATACCTCTGTAGTGACAGTTGAATTGAACAGGTCATGCTGCAGTACAACATCGTGTTGCAACTACAGCGTAGCTGGAATGGTGTCAGCTGGAACACAGGAGGTTTCACATCAATATGAGAAGGAACTTCTTCCCAGTGAGGGTGACAGAGCACTGGGATGGGCTGCCCAGGGAGGTTGTGGAGTCTCCTTCTCTGGAGATGTTTAAAACCCACCTGGATGTGTTCCTGTGTGACTTGGTCTAGGTGATCCTGCTGTGGCAGAGGGTGATTGGACTGGATGACCTTTCAAGTGATTTGGAGGAAGGTTTGAGGAGCCCATAGGTGGGAAATAATCTCCCGATGAGGTATATGCTCCCATAGTTCCTAAGGCTTATAGAGCAGCTGCGATCCTGCAAGTCAGGACTGGGTGTTGCTTCAGAAATGTCTAGTAGTGAGGAGTGAGAGCAGCAAATTTTGATCTGTCTTTTAGAGATTAGAAATCATGTAGAAGATGGGAAGAGAAGACTTTCTCTTCACATCTGTGGGCACAAGCCTGTATGACAAGAGCTTCTGCCAGCTCCATGTTCAACACAGAGTGAAGGTGAAGCCCCAACAAGGACTTAACCATCAGAGTTGGGCATGGAGGGAGTATAGCAGAAGCACTGGTGGAAGTGGACTGGTGGTGAGGATGCTGCTAATCCTGGTGTAACATTAGGGGAAAAACAGTAATGCTGAAGCGCAACAGAAGAAGACCTGTTATGGTTGTTGGGACAGCTGCAATGTCTTTGTCATGGGCAGAGGTTGGAATTAAAGGCAGTTGACCAGCAAGTCGTGAAGGCAGAGGAGGAAGAAGAGAACAGGGAGGCAGGAGGCTGTGGGAGATGCTTGCACATGTTGTCTTCCCAGGCAGCTCAGTTTTAGGAACTGAGCCCCTGTAGCAGGGACAATATAATGCAAAGGCACCGGCTGTCTGCTGGTGGCTTTGGCTCTGGTACAACACGGATGGTTTTGCAATGGCTGCCCCACTCCGTAAGATCAAAGAGATGGAGACGGGTGCCTGTCCTGCTGCACGTCATGTTGGCCAGCATGGGACCTGGGTGAGCAGGGCTGAGCAGGACGGGGCCAGGGACAGGCTCAGGCTGGGACCTGCTGGAGCCAGAGCAGGGCTTCAGAAGCAGCCCCGCTCCCGCGCGGTGGAAATGCAAAACCCCGTCTGTGTGTTATTTGGGTTGTTTTTTTCCGTCCTGCAGCCTGTTTATTCTCGGCAATTGCATCGAAGCGGCTCTTAAACGCGGGTTAAAGGCCCTGATGAAATACAGAGCACCTCGGAAAGACAACCTAAATTTTTGCCATTTTCAACTTTGCACGGCTGCCACGCCGGACCAGCCGCCCGGGTTAATGAGCTCCGAGCCTCAACAGCGATTGAAGAAGCCGGTTATAAACACAGAGCAGTTTGCTTTTTTGCCTTCCTGTTGCTTCCCCGGGCTTCCGAAGGCCTTCCGCTGATGGAGAGCTTTTAATTCCACATTCTGGCCCCCACCACAGGTGACAAACAAAGGTTCCCCACCGCCGCGACTCGGGTCAGCGCTGCAGCCCCGGCGTCGATCCCGCTGCCTGTAATTACACACAAAAGGTTACCGGGCTCCGCGGCTAATTTGCAGCCTCTGTTTAGCAGAATTTAATAGCAGGTATTACTGGTGCAGCAGTAATTAAGGACCTTTGTCAATAAGACGGAATAGATGGCCACACTTTGTTGTAATCAGTGGACTCTTGAGAACCCAGAGGAGTGAAAAGCAGTGAGAGGAGCAATCCATTTCGCGAATAACATGGCTGTCCTTTCACCCCCTCTCCCTCCCTCCTCCCATCCCCTCCTGAAACCAGCAATGGAATAATAATTCCCCAGGCAATGAAAGTACAGGAATAAAAGTACTTACCCTCCAGCCTGTGATTTTTTTTTTCCTCCCTATTTTTTTTTACTTTTTATTTACTCTACTGTGCTTTTTATTTGCTTCGGGCTGCATTTGATGAAGTATTGTTTAAACAGCGCCGAGCAGAATGGATATCGGGAGGTGGAAAACGGAAAAGGGGAGGAATTTTAACCAGGTGGATGTATGCATTTTGCCTTTAAGGTGGCCAGCCTCTGGTTTATCAATTATTTCCTTTGGATTTTTTTTCTAATATATATATATGTATAAAAAGAGAAAGAAATGACAAAAACAAGTGGCTCGGTGAAGAGGTGGAGAGAGTCGTTCCGAGCTGTCTCTGTACAGAGCCGTTCAGCTGTAAATGGGTCGCAAACAACAAGCGAGAAGTGAACTTGGTGCAGCATTGAAACCCCCTCTCCTCCCCCCCCCCACACCCTGCAGCCCCCCCCCCATCGCTAATGTACCAATGAATGGCCTGGCACAGGGCTGAGAGCCCAG
>VXBP01008693.1:227736-257808 GCA_013400115.1 Rhinopomastus cyanomelas
GGGGGGGGGAAGAAAAGGCAGCATCTTGAGCCTATCATGTATTAAATGCAGCTCTTTGCTGCTGCATTAAAATAACACCAAGGACCTGGCTTCAGCCAACAAAAGCCAGAAGTAGAAAGTTAAAGCCACAGTCCTCTCTTTGTGATCAGCTCCGTTGTGAGAAGGTGTTGCAGCACTCTGAAAACAGTGGGGGCTCATTCTGTACCTTATGGGCCACGATGCTTAGCACGAGAGATCCTGATCTTTCAGAGACCCACGGCAAACTTTTGGTCTTGTCTTATGGACAGGTGATCCTGCTCTGGCAGGATGGATTGGACTGGATGGTCTTTTGAGGTCCCTTCAAATCCCTCAAGTTCTGTGATTTTGTGATGGGTTCTGCTTTGGTGCTGCTCCTGTAATTCAAGAAGGCAGTGAGGTTGCAGTAAACTGGTGTTCTGGATTAGTTCCTTTTGAAGGTTCTCATCTTGACGGACATCCACACCCCAATGGGCATCCAGATCTCAGTGGAGATTCATTTTTAGTGGATGCAGTTCACAGAGTCACAGAACGTTAGGGATTGGAAGGGACCTCGAAATATCATCTAGTCCAGTCCCCCTGCCAGAACAGGATCCCTCACTGGGAAGAAGTTCCTTCTCGTATTGGTGTGGAAGCTCCTATGTTACAGCAGCATTATGAACTCTTATAGGAGAAGGGGACGTGCTTGACCAAATGCAAATCAAATCTGAATAGAAACTCCTAAAACCTAAAGATGTTAATAACAACTCAGGCAACACCGAGGTGGAGAATCATGAACGGAGCTTACTCTCTAGTTGCTACTTCAGTCTGCAATGAAGAGACAATGTCAATGGGGAAGAGGGTTGTTGCAGGGTAGTGGTGTCCTGCTGCTGCCAAGACTAATCCACTGACTGTCCAAACAGGAGCTGTTGCTCCAGAAGGGTGTTTGCCATCGCAAACGGCAGGTGATGTACACAGGTATGAGGTCTTAGTGATGGTGAATTAGAGTAGATCAACTGACCTCCATGTTGATGGGCATCTAAAGTAATCTGGGATGACTGTAGTGAAAAAGCCAAGTTATTTCTAGTCTTGAGATGCTGCCACTTAGAGCTGATAGAATCCATCCTTTCCATGTGTGTACAAAGGGCAGGATACAGCCAGATGTACCCCAACCTGGTGAGAAGGGTGAAGCAAACCTGATCTGCTGAGGACTGGTCTTCTTCTGAAGCTTTTTCAGCAAGAGCCAGAAGGCAAAAGATAAGTATGAAGGTCTGAGGTTCAAAGGTTAGTTATTTTCCTGAAGGGAAACGTATCTCCTGCAAGAACAGTTGAAGGTTAGTGTTCAATAGGTCACACTCTTTAACCTTTCCCCAGCGTGATTTGGTCACTTGATATCCAAGCCACCTCCCTACAAACACAAAGTGTGTTACATACCATTTCCACCAGTACGAACCAGCATGCTGGAGATGTGACAGAGAACGAACAACATGTATGGAATGAACTTGCTACAGAAAGGTTCGTTTCAAGGTAAATATGTTTATGGTCTGTGAACAAAGTCTGATCTTACCCCTCTTTTGTTTCACTCGTCTTCCCACCTGCCTTGTGTCTAGTAGTAGTTGAGGTGAAAGCTGACCACAGCCCTTCAGCTGAACAGCTCACCTATTGTTCGTGCCAGGTGTGTCCCCTGGTGCGTCCCCTGCTGCCGCCCCGCTGCTCAAGGCCAGTGCAGCCTCCACTGAATCCATACACTTCTCCTCCTGGGTGTTGTACTCACTTTCCCACTCTTTCCATTTCAAGAGGTTGATGGCTGGTTTGTACTGGGTGGTACCCCAGGCTGTCCATACTGCTGCTTCACTAAGCTGGTGTGGTGAATGTGACTGTGGTCCTAACATGAAGATAGCACCGACTGTGAACACACGAGCAAGGGTCTACAGGCTGCCTTCATCATGGGGGAGGAACAGTGTGAGGAGCTGATGCTCTCCTCCAAACTTGGCTTAAGCCTTTGGTTTCCAGTGTCAGCAAGGACATAAGCACAATCCAGTGAGAACGCACAGAGCATTAGGGATTGGAAGTGACTTTAAAAGATCATCCAGTCCAATCCCCCTGCCACAGCAGGATCCTCTAGATCCAGTCACACAGGAACATGTCCAGGCGAGTTTTAAGTGTTTCCAGGGAAGGAGACTCCACAACCCTCCTGGGCAGCCCCTTCCAGTGCTCTGTCACCCTCACTGGAAAGAAGTTCCTTCTCAGATTGATGTGGAACCTTCTGTGTTCCAGCTCACGCCCACTGGCCCTTGTCCTATCCGTATGTGTTTGTAGTTTTTAAGAGAGTTTTGCCTGTGAGTGTTGGTGCTAGAAAGAGGTCACTCATGATGATTAAAATAGCACCCCCCAACCTTTAAAAGCTCTGAACATATGTTTGCGGGACAAAAACTACCTGGGACCACCTAATCTGAATGTTCTCAGCTGTTACTGTCTATGGGAATGGGAAATTCTCTTTGCAGGAGTTGTCCTCCAAAAAATAGACTTTAGCTTAGAAGAGGGATGTGTTCCCCTCACAAAACCTCTAAAAGCTCTGAGAAATGTACAACCTACGGTGCAGATCAGGGCAGACCTCCTCGCTCTCTACAACTGTCTGAAAGGACATTGTAGTCGGTGCTGATCTCTTCTCATGGGTAACCAGCAACAGAACCTGAGGGAAGGGTTTCAAGCTCCAACAGGAATGAGGTAGATTGGACATCAGGAAAAAATTCTTGATGGAGAGAGTGGTCAAGCACTGGACTGGGCTGCCCAGGGTGGTGGTTGAATCACCATCCCTGAATGAGTTTAAAAGATGCTTAGATGTAGTGCTGGGAGATCTGGTTTAGGGGTGAACTTGTAAAGTAGGGTTGATGGTTGGACTCGATGATCCCAGGGGCCTTTTCTAACTGGAATGATTCTGTGATGCAGGTAAGACCTGAACTAAGAGGATAACTCAGATCTTGTAGGTTTGCCCCTGTTTACCAAAGGGAAAGGAAACCTTGATTTGGCAAATATTTCTGCACTAACACCATGCTCCAATTAGCTTCAACTCTCAGAGAGTCTTGTTAATCTTCTCTGTGTTCCACCGATGGAGATGACACTGTCTGCTGATTTACAAGGATGGTGTGTTCCCAGCATGGCCATATGGCCAGTCCCATGTCCTTCTGCAGCGCACTGGGACTGAAGCTGAGGTCAGACTGACCCTTCAACCTGCTGGTCTGGTCCATGCAAGGATTTTTTTATGGCTCCTTTTTTTATCCAATCCTGCATTTTTAATATAAATAAAAAACTTGATCTCTGCCACTGGGAAACTGCATCCCATTTTTTTTCCTAACAGAAAAAATGGGAATAGGTTTCCTTTAACTAGTGGAAGGGTCTAGACTCTAAAAAGGTTTTTATTATTGTGCGCCTGGGGTCCTTAGTTTTAGACATTTATCTTCTGGTGAACCAGTGGGGAACGAGAAAGGCAGTGTTTTGCAACTCCTAGACCCCCAGCTCTAAGCAATGAGTCAAAGCTGAAATCGAGGCAGGTGCATCATCTCCTCCATCGTGTCACTTTTAGCACAGACATTATACTTTATGGGCTCCCACTATCAAAATAGTTTGTGCAATGGACCCTAAAAATGGTGACGCATCAATCAGTCAGTCAGGCTCTATTGCTTTGGCTTCCTCTGCGTGGGGCTTATAAGCCACATTCTAACGCGCGAGGAGAAGCACAACAGCATACAAATGCGGCGCAATGCAGGACCGGCGCCGGGGATTTACTTCGAGGGCCGGAGCTGCACTCCGAGGAGTATCCCACGGCATCAGTCACACCGAGCCAAATGCATCCCTGGTGTACCCTCATTGATTCTGCCCTGCTCGGAGCGATGGACTCACTCAGGCGTGGTGGCTTGCACGGGCTCTTGGGGTAAAGCCATGCTCCGGCTGCGCTGGTGGGCAGGATGGGGCATGGTGCTTAAAGGGACTGCAGGCAGAGTGGGGTGGCTGGGCAGGCAACCAAGCAGAGGACTGGGTTTTTTTCTGTGGGGCTACGCCAGGACCACGGGGGGCTTTATCCATCACTATGATATTTTTATGTCTTGGACTTGGGATGTATGGCTGGTGCACACTGCTCCTGGCTCTAGGGGTTTTAGCGCTCATAGAATCACTGCCCAGGGGGGTTGTGGAGTCTCCTTCTCTGGAGATGTTTAAAACCCACCTGGATGTTCCTGTGTGACTGGATCTAGGTGATTCTGCTGTGGCAGGGGGATTGGACTGGATGATCCAATGCTCAATCACTCTCTCTGTAAAGAAGTTCCTTCTGATATTTATGTGGAACCTCCTATGTTCCAGCTCACATTGCCCCTTGTCCTATCAGTAGATGACACTGAGAAGAGCCTGGCTCCATCCTCCTGACGCCCACCCTTCAAATATTTATGGACATTGATGTGGTCACCCCTCAGTCTCCTCTTCTTCAAGCTTAAGAGACCCAGCTCCTTCAGCCTTTCCTCATAAGGAGGAGTGTCCTTCTTTGGAGATGGTTAAAACCCACCTGAACATGTTCCTGTGTGACTTGATCTAGGTGATTCTGCTGTGTCAGGGGGGTGGGACTGGATGATCTTTCAAGGTCCCTTCCAATCCCTAATGTTCTGTGACTCTGTGATTCTATGGATCTAGATGATCCTGTTGTGGAGGGAGGTACTGGATGATCTTTTGAGGTCCCTTCCAATCCACTATGTTGTGTGGTTCTGTGATGTGGATCAGTAGGAATTTGTGTCTTGATTATTAAATTATGTAGATCATAGAGGTTCCACATAAATATGAGAAGGAACTTCTTCCTAGTGAGGGTGACAGAGCCCTGGAAGGGGCTGCCCCGGGAGGTTGTGGAGACATTTAAAACCCACCTGGATGTGTTCCTGTGGGACTTGGTCTGTGTGATCCTGCTGTGTGAGGGGGATTGGACTGGATGATCTTTTGAGGTCCCTTCCAATCCCTAATGATTTAATGATTCTATTATTCTATGATAGTGTAAAATCTATACAAGATGGAGTGTGATACTTTGGGTTCTTTAAGAAAGGTATTTTAGGTAATTTTAGATGATGTGGTAATGCAATTTGTTTGTAAATATGCAACCAGCATCCGTTCTCCAGTTCCCTTCCAACCCCTAATGGTCTGTGATTCTGTGATTCTGCAAACCAGAATGTTCTACAATACTTATCCCTTCCCCTAATACTCCTGTTGTTTACATCAGCTCGCAGAGTTTATTATAGTATTTGTAGTGGAAATCTCTAATTTGATATTTCGCTAGTGAGTTTAATGAGCCTGAAAAGTGACATTTAGAGCTAGTTTCCTCATTGTGCTTTGAAAAATGAAATGCAAGTAGTTATCTGTTAAATGAGATAATTACGTTGCTACTTTGCTAAAGGCACATATTAGTGATTTTTAGGTTGTTTCACTTAATTAAAGCTTTACAAAATGTGGAGTGCCAAACCGTTAATAGACCTGTTGGAACAGTTACTGAGACTGTGAAATAAAACCAGTTCTAAACAAGTCACAGAAGGAGATTGATGAAATGGCTGGCAGCTCAGCCATGAATTTCAGCCTTGGCTGCATTAGAGCAAAATGTAATAATAGCAGCAAGTAACCAATAGTTTTAATTTTACTGATCTTTCCGCAATAATTATAAGGAACTTGTGATGTCTGTAATTAGAACAGTAGAGATAGGGTGACTTAGACCAGTGCTGCACTGTGAAAAATTGGATGCTTACTATAATTGAAAATTAATCACTTTTCATTAGCAGGAAGGGATGCAGTTATTATTTGGAGTGGGCTGAGACGCAGCACATTAATTACGGGCAACAGACCCGCGTGTTTGAAGTTAGCGACTGTGAGGCCGGTCTGTGCCAGAAGTCTCTCTGCTGGCGTCATGACTGGGTAATAAAACTGGGATGTGTTTGTTTGACTGGTGTGAAGAGCCAGCTCCTCATCCCATGTAAGCACTGAAATTTGAGGAGAGACTGAGAGAGTTGGGGCTGTTTAGTTTGAGGAAGAGGAGGCTGAGGGGAGACCTCATCGCTCTCTACAACTACCTGAAAGGACACTCTAGAGATGTTGGTGCTGGTCTCTTCTGACAGGTCATTAGTGACAGAAGCAGAGGGAAGGGCTTCAAGTTCCAACAGTGGAGGTTTAGATTGGACATCAGGAAAAACTTCTTCATGGAAAGAGTGTTCAGGCAGTGGAATGGGCTGCCCAGGGGGGTGGTTGAGTCTCCATCTCTGGATGGGTTTAAAAGTCGCTTAGATGTAGTGTTAGGGGATCTTGTAGAGTTAGGGGTGAACTTGTAGAGTAGGGTTGATACTTGGACTTGATGAACCCAAGAGTCTTTTTGAACCTCAATGATTGTATGAAATCTCCAGAGCTCAGGAAAGTTTGGTGTCTCTGGCAGATTCAATGGAGAGAAGGCAAATGCATCTTGCAGAAGAGAGTGGTTTTGGGTATGTTACCCTGATGAACATGTTTAATGTTGAGGGAGCTGTGGGAAGAGTAGTGGAAGCAGGGAAGTTCTTTGAAGTTGAGGATAGTGCTAGAGGTAATGGTTTTGGACCTGCAGCTATTTTGCATGAAAATAAGAGGTTCCACATCAAATGGGAAGGAGCTGCTTCCCAGTGAGGGTGACAGAGCACTGGATCAGGCTGCCCAGGGAGGTTGTGGAGTCTCCTTCTCTGGAGATGTTTAAAACCCACCTGGACGTGTTCCTGTGCAACTTGTTCTAGGTGATCCTGCTGTGGCAGGGGGATTGGACTAGATGATCTTTTGAGTTCCCTCCCTATCCCTGATGTTCTCTGATTCTGTGATAATATATTTTGAATGGCTGGGCTTTCCAGGTGAATATGTGAAAGAAAAGAAGGGTTTTTTTCCAGTTTTGATGAAAAAGGTCTAATTTTTAATAATTCTCTTCTGCCCTTCTGCTGTGTGTGTTCACTGACACTGGATTTATGACTCTAACCACCACGTGTGGTGTCCTCAGCACCCTGCAGTGCCTTTGAGTTTAAAAGGTGGCATTTTATGCTCCAAAGATGATGTGAAAGTTTTACCAATGTGCTCAGGAATTCTTCTTGTGCATCTGTCACTGGTTTGATCTACTGGGCAGCCAACCAAGCAGAGGGCGAGTTTTTTTTCCTATGGGGAAAAAATCATGAGGTCTTCATCCATCATGGAGATATTTTAATGTCCTGGGTTTGGGATGTATGGCTGGTGCCCACAGCTTCTGACTCTTGGGGTTTTAGCCCTAATAGAATCATGAAGGTTGGAAGAGACCTACAAGATTATCCGGTCCAAACATCAACCCAACCCCACTCTACCTACTAAACCCTGTCCCACATCTACTTGTTTTTTGAACCCCTCTAGGGACAGCAACTCCACCCCCTCCCTGAGCATCCTGTTCCCACTCTTGACCACTTTGTCAGGGAAGAAAATTTTCCTGATATCCAGTCTAACCCTCCCTGGCACAACTTGAGGCCATTTCCTCTTGCGCTATCACTACTGACTTGGGAGAAGGGACCAACCCCCCACCTCTCTACAGCCTCCTTTCAGGTGAGGTGATTCTCCCAGTGGTTACTGGGAATTGCCAAGGTCCCCTTTGTTCCTTCCACTTTTTTGGCTTCTTTGGTGCAGCACCATCTCCTAGGCTTTCTCTGTGGGCATTATTTATGTTCCATTTTTTGGCTTCTTTTGTGTGGAAACATCTCATAAACTTTCAGTAAACAGGAATTTTTTCTTGTGCATCTGTCACCAGCTCCACCTGCTGCAGACAGACAAACCCTCCTCCAAGCAGTAGATCCTTGAGAGTCTCTTGGGCAGTTATGATTTTACCAAAAAACCAGCTGATTTTAGGAAGGATAACTGTGCATGATGGTGATCGAGACCCTTCTCCATGGCTCTAGTAGCTTTGTGCTGGATGGAGCAGAATCACAGAACATTAGGGATTGGAAGGGACCTCAAAAGATCATCCAGTCCAATCCCCCTGCCACAGCAGCATCTCCTAGATGAAGTCACAGGAACGTAAAAACCACAGCGCTGGCTGCCCTGTTCCACACTCACAGCTGTATTGTCCAGGCTCTACACCTTCCTCTCCTGTCGTTAGGGGCTGAGCAAGGATGTGTCTGCTCATGGCTGGGAGATTGATGTCCAGCGCAGTAGCAACATGACATTTGTCTGGACTGGACAAAGAGCAGCATTATTCACTGTAAAAATCTTGTCTAAAGTTCCCATCTCGCCGCTGCTGTTCCTAAATTACATTGGTATGAATTTTAAAAGGGTTTTTTAAATTCCTTGGCCCATGATTGTTCCCGGGGTCACAAAATCAGAGAGCTGGGGATCTGAGGCTTGTAAAGCTCCTCGTGAGAAATGTGCCTGCAATACGTCTTCATATTTGCAAACGTATGTTATTGCTGTCCGTATCCTGTGAGAAAAATCCAATGTCCTTAAAAGACAAGCACTGCTTGTTACACAGACACTTATTAATGTTTATTAGAAACTCATCTCACTAACATCCAGGGCTTTATTGGAAGTTCCTTAAGTAGCAAATCCAATTTCCTTTCTTATGCTTGTGCTTACTTAATTAACATCAACAATTGAATGAGGCAAAACAAAGTTTGATATTCATTTTAATAAGTTCTATAAAGTTAGCCTAATCTCATCGAGGACATTCTTCTTTGCTCTGGCTGCACACACAAAGTGCCTTTGCAGGTTAGGTAAACTAGCAACTAGTGAAGCAACTAGTAGGAGAAAGGGATTGTTTTTCAAATAAGCCCTTTATAAACCCATGGTCTGGGGTTATAAGGTTGAGTCACCATCCCTGAGTGAGTTTACAAGATGTTCAGATGTAGTGTTGGGGGATCTGGTTTAGGGGTGAACTTGTAGAGTAGGGTTGATGGTTGGACTCGGTGATCCCAAGAGTCTTTTCCAAGCTGAATGATCCTATGGTTCTGTGCTTGGCAGGTAGCTGGAGATGCTTTGTCACAGGAAAGGGCCAGGTTGTAATCCTGGGAGATAGTTTGCAGAAAATCCTTCAAAAAGCCATCAAGGATCCACGTGGTGTAAGGCTTGTAAGGACAGAGAGCAGGGATCTACATCACCCTTCTGGCTAGAACACTTGTAGTGTGTGGATCATAGAATCACAGAATCACCCAAAATGGAAGGGAGGATCAGAGGTCAACAAATCCAACCCCTTGCGGTGAGCAGGGACATCCTTAACTGCATCATGTTGTCCAGAGCATTGTTGAGCCTCACAGAATCATTCAGGTTGGAAAAGACCCCTGGGATCACCGACTCCAACCATCAACCCTACCCTACAAGCTCACCCCTAACCCAGATCCCCTGACACTATATCTAAGCATCTTTTAAACTCATCCAGGGATGGTGATTCAACCACCACCCTGTGCAGCCCACTCCAGTGCCCCACCTTGAATATCTCCACGGATGGGACCTCAACTACCTCCCTGGATCATCCTGCCCTGCGGTGGGTTCAGACCCACAGGTGCTCCGGCTCAGGGCTGCCCCCGCTCTGGAAACTCACCGTTATCCAAATATTTACCCCATCATGTGATGTTTGTTGACCTTAGAACAAGCGTTATCATATTGGAAAGTAATGATAAAAAAATACTGTACTACAGTCAAGCTATTATAAGCTGTAGTGCTCGTGCCATTACCGGGGAATATGGTATTGATTTTCTAATAAATTATGCCATAACCTACATTCTTGCCTTAGGTTAACATTTAATGCCATCAACAGGAGAAAGGTACAATATTAGACTGATATTAGAACAAGATTTACCTGGCTGCAGGCTTCAGCACGTGCTTTAGAATCAAAAGCGGTGGGGCTTTGGTCACCTTCATCTGAGATGGTCTCCTTGCCCCCGGCTCCTGGGTGCAGAGGGGCAGTGGGGGAACTCTCAGTAGGTTTGGCTGCTTTGCTGCCCCATTTCTCTCTCAGATGATGGAGGGTTCACAGGGAAATTGTGACTGGTCCTTAGCCATAAGATAACCTCGTTCCAGTAGTGCTGGATGTCAATAACAAACATCTCAGACGTGGTCTCATGGAAACAAAAGAAAAAAGAAATCCAGCCTGAGTAGATGTCTTTATATTAAAGAATTGAATCATTTTCTCTGTGAGAGTGTTTAGATGAGGGTTTTCTTTACAGTTGCTATTTTTCAGACTTCATTTTAATTTGGGAAGGAAAAATCCTGGCTGCCATCAATGTGTTCACTCTCTTTTTCCAAGGAATGGGAGTAAATTGCATGAGAGAGGAGCTTCTGCGTTGTCCTTCTAGTGGCTGAATGTAAACATCCAGGTAAACATTGAGCTGTATCACACATCTTCAGCTGGTAAGTGGGAATTGAAACAGAGTCTTTGCTAGAAGGGCTTTCACTGAAATAGTTTAATATTCAATATTAAACCTCTTATCAATATTCAGATCAGAGGGAGAAGATGGGGAGGGACAGTTCTGCTTTGGCTGGAGACTTGCAGCTACTGTGCTCAACCATTTATTCCTGAGACTCACATTTCAGAAACTGTTCTTGTCTTTCATTTTCCTCCCAGTCAGCATCAAACAGCTGCTCTTTTCCATGTTATTCATAGGAGCCCTAGGAAATGTGATGTTTTCTAGCTGGTTCTTAGAGCAGCCTTCCAGTACTTGAAGGGGCTACAGGAAAGCTGGAGAGGGACTTTATAAAAGGGCATCTAAAGATAGGACAAAGGAGAATGGGTTCAAGGTAAAAGAGGGCAGATTTAGATTAGATCTTAGGAAGAAATCCCTCCCTGTGAGGGTGCTGAGGCACTGGAACAGGTTGCCCGGGAAGGTTGTGGCTGCTCCATCCCTGAAAGTGTTGAGGACCAGGTTGGATGGGGATCTGGGCAACATGGTCTGGGGAGAGGTGTCCCTGCCTATGGCAGGGGGCTGGCACTGGGTGAACTTTGAGGTCCTCTCCAACCTAAGCCATTCTGAGAACTTTGCTCCTTCAGGCAGGTAGGTCACTGTGTGGGACAATTGAAATTACCCAGCTCCCTCAGCCCTTCCTCATCAGGGAGATGTTCCACTCCCTTCATCATCTTTGTGGCTCTGCACTGGGCTCTCTCCAGCAGTTCTGTGTCCTTCTGGAACTGAGATCCAAGAACTGGACACAAGATTCCAGACTGGGTGTCGCCAGGGCAGAGTAGAGAGGGAGAAGAACCTCTCTCAATCTGTGATTGAGTAAGCTATTGAGAAAGAGAGAGCAAAGAAAGGGACTGATCTGTCTAGGGGATCCTACTGTGGCAGGGGGATTGGACTGGATGATCTTTTGAGGTCCCTTCCAAACCCTAACGTTCTGTGGTTCTGTGTGATCAGGAGAAGGTTGCCTCTCCAGAAGAAGAGTTAATGGGTACAGGGGAGGTGGACTCATCAGCACCATGAGTGAAAGCACATTTCCTGTTGCAGAGATGTCTTATTAATGCTGTCCTGACACAGGAACTAACTCTCCAGGATAACAGCCTCAGCTGATAGATCAAAACCTGCTGTCCTGAGTACATCTGTCCTTCTGGAACCTGCGGTTGTGTATCATTTCCACACTCACGCTTACAGATGACCGTGAAAATCGTGCTCCTTGGTGTAGGGAACAAACTCAGACAATTTTTAGGTACTTACCAAAATACCCTCTAGGTAAAAAATTCAGAAGCTCCCATTAGTATTAAACATTTCCTCTTCGCGCCGTCAGCGCTGCCATAGCAAGAGAAATGTACCTCAGCTCGGCTCAAGCTTAAATTCCTTCTCTCCTCGTGCTCTTTAAATAGCAGACTGTCAGCCCAAGAAACTTGGTGCTGCTGATGGTTTATTCATAGAGTCATAGGATCATTAGGGACTGGAAGGGACCTCAGAAGATCATCTACTCCAATCCCCCTGCCACAGCAGGATCACCTAGACCAAGTCACGCAGGAACACATCCAGGTGGCTCTTAAACATCTCCGGTGAAGGAGATTCATGATGCATCTAAAAGAACTGGGAACTCAATGGCTGCTTTTCATATCCTGATAGCCACATCGTACTCTAATCCCCCGGCTTGGAGATTTAAATTCACTTAGATGTATTGTCATGGCTGTTCCAGCTGTCAAGCCCCATGGGGCTCGGTTTGACATCCCTCCCAGTGCTAAACCTGGCTTTAGCGGAGCTGCTCCTGACTTAGACCTGTGGAAGAGGCTGTTGGCTTTAACGAACTCGAACAGCTGCAATGGAAACCTGCATCTTTCTCTTTAGTTTAAGAGACATGAGCGCCGGGGGAGCCGCGTCGCTGGGAGATGCCTGGCTGGAACATATGGGACGTAACAACCTAAAATTAAAAATCATGTTTGCAAATTCATATTAATTGGGAAGAGGCATCTGAAGCCTAACAAAAAATCGATGAGCTAACCGGTCCTTCCTCAGTTAAGTAACGTAATTCGTTCAATTTGTTTTATGTCTCCCAGTGAAGAACCTTTTACTCACTTTGATTCATGGACGGAGGTTAGAAGATGGTGCAGCAGGGAGGAAATGAACATTTAACCTGCCCGCCTGCATCTCCTACCTGATGTCTCAATGTGACTGTGGCTGTGAGTGAATCTCCCAGTAAACCAGGGTATCTGCAATATTCATGCAGCTGTCTGAGGCCTGAAGGGAGCTCAGGCTGCCCTGCAGCTATCGCAGAACAAACTAGGACAAATAATCTGAGCAGGACGTGTTACTGCTTGATGGAGGTCTGGGTTTTCTGAGTTAGAATTCAAGGGGATGGGTTGTTAGCTGATGGACATCCCTGCGGCTTCATGGAGGGAAACCCTAGTGTGCTTGAGAAATTAGCTAGGGGAGGAAGGTGCTGCAGAGAGGTCTGGACAGGCTGGGTCAGTGGGCAGAGGCCAGCGAGTTGGGGTTTAACAGGGGCAAGCACAGGGTCCTATGCTTTGGCCAAAAGAACCCCCTGCAGCTACAGACTGGGGGGTGAGTGGCTGGAGAGCAGCCTGGTAGAGAGGGACCTGGCAGTACTGGGTGATAACTGGCTGAATGGGAGCCAGCAGGGTGGCCAAGAAGGCCAATGGCATCGTGGCTTGGATCAGCAATAGTGTGGCCAGTAGGGCTTGGGACATCATTCTCCCCTTGTACTGGGCACTGGGGTGGCCTCCCCTTGAGCACTGGGGCAGTGCTGGACCCCTTACTTCAAGAAAGAGATTGAGGGGCTGGAGGGGTCGAGAGAAGCAACGAGGCTGGGGAAGGGACTGGAGGGAAAGGCTGATGAGGAGAGCCTGAGGGAGCTGGGGGTGTTTAGCCTGGAGAAGAGGAGACTCAGGGGGCACCTTCTCCCCCTCTCCAGCTCCCTGAAAGGAGGTTGCAGACAGGTTGTTGGGGTTGGGCTCTTCTCTCAGGTAACCAGCACCAGGATGAGAGGGCAGAGCCTGAAGCTGCACCAGGGCAGGTTTAGGTTGGATGTTAGGAAGCCCTTCCTCATGGAAATGGGTTTAGCAGTGGCCTTGGGACAGCTGGGTTAACGGTTGGACTCAATGACCTTGAAAGTATCTTCCAACCTCAATGATTCCATGATTAGGAATTTTCTTCAACAGATGGCACATGGGAGACTCAGTGTCAGAAAAAGAACTGCATCAATTGCTGAGAACGTGGCTGACAGTTTGAAGTAAGAGTGCAGGTTGTATTTTGGTCTTGCCAGGAATCTTGAGGACCCTTCATGAATATTTCTCAGCCTCTTTAGCATTTCAGTATGTCCTGCACTGCAGCAGCAGTGAAGATCTGCCAAGGACATCTGAAGAGCAACAGCAACATGTTAATCTCTACTTTTTTTAAGAAGAATTAGAATAATTTTGGAAGAATTAAGGAGAGGCATTGTGAGCCAAGCCCTTTACAGTGCAAACTAGAATAACACCCCCCCCCCCCCCCCGATCCATCTTCCTTCTGGCTAGCTGCAGTTTTCCATCCCTCTCCAGAAATTTAGGGCTTTGAATTTTTCACTGCCAAGGGAGAGGTGCACTTTTATTTATTTATTTATTTATTTGTGGTGGCCATTGCCATGGAAGCAACTGCAGCCCCACACACAACCAGGTTCTGGCATCTGTGAGAGAATCAGACGAGAAAAGGAGGGAGATGACTGGTTATAAAAGAAGAAAGCAGGTGTTTACACTTAGTGCTCTGCACCCTGAGTAATCAGCTGTGATGGGCAGAAAGGCAGAAAAGGCTTCTAACAGTTTAATGGGTGTTTGGAGAAAATATTATGTGTTTTCTTCTTTTTCCTCAAGTTTGCTGCAGTCTGACTGTGTTTAATAAGCAGGATGATGAGGGGCTTATTTTTTTTTATATTCATGTTTCTATCCCTTTCCAAGTAATAGTAGCCTGATGACAGAGTAATAAAGATAGGTTCATAAAGTCTTATTTCATAAATTCAAAGGCTGACTGCCTGGGAAGCTGGGGAGGGTGCAGGAGCCTATTACTTCTGCAGAGTGTTACTTAGAATGGGTGCAAGATGAGATACGTACCTGTTGCATCTAGAAGCAGAGGTGCTGCCTACCTAGTCATTTACCTGACTATAATCTTGTGGCCTTGACCATCCTCCTTGCATCTGCTTCTGTATTTTGCACCCATATAACCCATCTGCTTTTGGAGATTAGGATCCAGAGCTTCTTCTTAACCTCTAACAAAGCAATTTCCCATTATTCCTGCAGCACGGGACAGACTTAAAATTAGGAGAGCTGTCTTATTTAGGGACTCTCTGCATCTCTCTGATATCATAGAATCATAGAACCATTAGGGATTGGAAGGGACCTCGAAAGATCATCTAGTCCAGTCCCCCTGCCACAGCAGGATCACCTAGACCAAGTCATACAGTCAGTTAGGGTTAGAAGGGACCACAGGATCATCCAGTTCCAACTCCCCTGCCATAGGCAGGGACAACCCACCCTAGATCAGGCTGCCCAGAGCCTCATCCAGCCTGCCCTTAAACACCTCCAAGGAAGGGGCTTCCACCACCTTCCTGGACAACCCATTCCAGGCTCTCCCCACTCTCATGGTGAAGAACTTCCTCCTCACATCCACTCTAAATCTACCCATCTCCAGCTTTGCTCCATTCCCCCTAGTCCTGTCCCTACCTGATTATCCTCCAAGTGATTATCTTTGGAGGCAGATTTCTCCTCAAAGCTGCTGGTTCATCTCTTCAGGTGCTCAGCCTCACCTGATGTTGGCCAATGTGAGTCAGGTGAGCTGGGATTTAAGTAGCAGGTGTTTGCTAGAACATTCACACTGACTGAGAGGGGTTCAGGAGCAGTCATGCAACCAGAGCAGCTTGTGGATCTGCAGGGTGGCAAGAAGAGCTACATATCAGAGAGAGTTGTCTCTTGACCTGCTGGCTGGAGCCTAGGAGGATGCAGTTGGCTCTGTGAGGTATGTGGCTATCTTAACTCAGTGCTGTGGGAAATAATACTGGGGAGTCTTAACAGTCCCTTCTCTTTTCTGAGTGGAGCCAAGAGATTTTGTGTCTCTGTGCATTTTTAGGGCAGTGCTTTTTGTACTGGGTGCAGATTCCTGCTGTGGCTGAGGGACTGGACTAGACCATCTTTCTAGGTCCCTTCCAATCCCTAATGTTCAGTGGTTCAATGACTCAATTCCTACAGAAAGATTGTGAGGATGTGAGAAACAAGACGTTGTCAAGATATAAGGCAGTGGTGGCACCTCACACTGTACAAACACATTTCAGTCTCAAATGGGCTTGGTTTTGTTCCTTTGTAACTATTATTAGGACTAATTTCCAGACAGTAGCCTCCTATGCCTCTTTCAGAGAGACGTGGACTTAAAGTACCCATGGTCGCACAATGTAGACAAGGGAAAAGAAAAGGGAACTGGCAGAATGAAGAATAATGGGTTTGAAGCCAAAGGAAAAGCCTTGTGTGCGCGAGCGCCGCGAGGTCCAGCCTTTTTTGTTTGCACTTCATTTGATTATCACTATTTTCAGCCATCTAACGCATTAATAGTGCTCTGCAGGGAGGGGTAGGGTTCATAGCCTTTTCAAAGCAGCTCTAATGAATGCCTTTAACTTAATAAAATGATCATTTGCCAACTACTTACCATAACGTGAACTAGATGCTTTCAGTCCAGAGATTAAAAGGAGTTTTCTTTGCAAACGCGCCGCGGTCGCTATCGCGTCGCGAGTCGTATGCGGGTGCATGTGGTGCGTTCGTTGGCTATTGTCTCCCAAACCTTGGCATCTCCTAAAATGGGTTGGAAGGAGTTGCTGGAGTCTATATTGTTTCAATAATATATGGATTATCACTCTCTAAATACGCAATGACATAAAAGGCAATAATGCCTTTTATGGATCCCATGTGGCCTATTACACTAATGATCCATGAATAATGGGGTCACGGGATGAGTTTTGAACAGAGCCTCTCTTTGTTGGTTGTTTTTCTCATTTATTTACCCAGGAAAATTCAGTTTTAAGTATCTGCCTTTCACCAAGGTCCTACCATTTACTGAGTTTTCATGCGGGTTAATGGATGCCAAAGAGGTCAAGTGACTTCCCAAAGGTTACACAATGAGTCACTGAATTTGTGGAGAATAAAACACAAGAACCTCCTAGTTTTCTGTCTTCTGCCTTGACTAAAGCAGAGAGACTTTCAGTCAGCACGACATCTACTAAATCCCTGCGCTGATGCTTTGAGGAGGCATCAAACTTGGTGTTCACTGGAGAAATCTGAGGCAACATTTCCCTTTCTTCTCACAGCAGCAGCCAGAAGGAAGTCCTGCCATGCAAATAGGCTGCTGTGATCTGTGTGATGATACAGATGCACTCGAACAGCACCGAGTGACATAAACACGTGGAAGTCCACAAACACAGTTAACCTGATGTTAATCCAGTCATAGAATCAAATGGAAGCAGAGAGTTTGTTTAGAAATAATTCTGTCCCCTGTCTAGCTGCAGTGGTCCCCTTTTCATTTCACATGGGATCCTGCTGTGGTGGGGGGATTGGACTAGAGGATCTTTTGAGGTCACTTCCAATCCCTGATGTTCTGTGATTCTGTGAAGCCTCCACATTATTCCTCTTGATGAATAAGGATGGTTTACCTCCTCCCAGCATGACCCTAGGCACTGCTCCTCCACACCTGTCCACATGGAGGCTTGGTTTCAGAGGACAATAGAGGTCTGCTGCAGGAAGGAAGTGACTCCTACAGAGCATCACCCATGTTCTGGATGAGAGATGACAAACACAACACACAGGACCAGCACCCTTGCTCTGGCCTTCTACATTCTTCTCAAGTCCTTGCTGGAAAGAGAAGGGCTTCCATGAAACAGAGACTGAGGGGTGACCTCATTAATGTTTATAAATATGTGAAAGGCGGGTGTCAGGAGGATGGAGCCAGGCTCTGCTCAGTGGAATCTAGTGATAGGACAAAGGGCAATGGGTGTGAGCTGGAACAGAGGAGGTTCCACATCAGCATGAGAAGGAACTTCTTCCCAGTGAGGGTGACAGAACACTGAAGGGGTTGCCCTGGTGTGGGTTGTGAAGTCTCCTTCTCTGGCAATGTTTAAAACCTGCCTGGACTGTGACTGGATCTAGATGATCCTGCCGTGTCAGGGGGATTCGATTGGATAATGTTTTGAGGTCCCTTCCCATCCCTAATGTTCTGTGATTCTGTGTTGAGTTTGGGCACTGAGCACTTACACAACTCATTGCACCTCTCTTACCTGGCTGTATTGACCTTTACTTGGCTGCGAAGGGGAGGTGCCCCCTGTCATTTGCCTTTCTCTCCTGACCTTGTGCTCTGTTTTCTGAGCTCTGCAGCTCCAAAGGGCTCTTTATTGTTATTATTATTATTATTATTACTATTACTCCCTCCCAAATATTATCTCATGCATTTAATACAGCACAAAGCAATTACGGAGTGTCAGGCACTGTGGAAACACGGAAAGAGCTGCCTGGAATCATAATTTGATTCCAAACTTTGTTGCTAAAAGACTTCAGGGTAAAATCGCAGCACAGAATATGAGCTTTTAATGAAATGGCTCCCATTACTTCCAGTACAAATGGACAGGACCTCGCCGAACGTGTGGGGAAATTCCCAGTTAATTAGCAAGTAATCCGTGTTGGGACGTGCTTGTCAAAATCCCATTCATCAGACCGCACTCAGCTGGTTTCTAGCCTGTGTGTGTGTGTGCGTTTAGACTGCTGAGCTGGAGGTGGGATGTGCTATTTGTCTGAGGCACCAGGTAAATCTGCTGCTTGTAGGTGTGGAAGCGACACAGGAGTCACGAGAGCTCAGCCAGTGCATCTGTGACCCCACCGATGACGCCTGGCGTCGTACGGCGTGGCTGGAACACACTCGGCCAAAGGAGATGAGGCCACAGAGCATCTTTTAATTGTTTGGGATCAGGAGGAGGCAGCAATTCATTGCTGAGTGTCACCCACGCTCCCTTAGGCTGCGTGACTGCTGCGGGGCTAGTGATGTCCTGCTTCGCCTCCCAACACACCGCTCCTATCGCTCCCGCCGCGGTAGCCAAGTGCCTGCAACCATTTGGCTTAAAAATAGGTTGAAGACGCGCGCCGTCGAGGGGAAGTCACGCAAAGCCTTGCTGACAGCCCGCTGCCCGCTCTGCCTTTAAAACAGTTTGGCTCATAATTATATCTTTACAGCCAACTGGGCTATCCAAATGATTTTCCTCTCTTCCCCCTCGCCAAGTCTACTGACCTGTGGCTAATGAGATTTGTGTTTCGATTAGTTGTAGAACATAAATTAACTAATCAATGAGAATGGATTCGCATCCTTTCTTGTAAAAGAGCTCTGCTGCAGTGATCTGTATTTAATATTCAAATCAATTTTGAATTCTCGGGATGATTCTGCTAATACGGCAGGCTGGGACCCGCAGCATCTGCATCCTCGCCGCGGACTGTAAATATGGGATGTTTATGGAATCGCTCACTGACCTCCAAAGCCTTCTCTGGTCTCATTGATTTACTATTTCACTTAATAGTGATGATGTGAAGCTCAGAGGCTGGGAAAGTCGTGTGAGAGAGAATTTTCCTGTTACTTAGAGCAGCGTTAAGACCAGGCAGGAGTCACAGGACTTTGAAAAATGCTCTTTGGTTTTGATATATGAAAATTTTGGAGTCAATTTTCTGTTTTGGGCTCAGATTTCCCCTGGTCTGGAGATGAGGGTAAAATACAGCCATTACCCTAAAAAGCAGTTTCCTGAGGGTGAGGCTCTTTCATTTTCCTTCAAGGCAGAGAGAACTTTATCTTTTGCCTCGCTGCAGTTGTCTCATCTGTACAATTAACCGGCATCTCGGCATAAAAAGTGAGAATTTGTACAGTGTTCAAAGCATCTGTGGCCTTTATGGCACAAGTTCTGTTAGTACTGAAGCCACAGAAAATTAAATGTTCCCCAAAGAACTTCCAGATGTGTTTTATTCTAATAGGGTCATTATACAGTAAATTAAAAAGCAGGGTAAATGGAACTGTAAAATTTAAATTACTCTAAAACCACATCTCTTTGCTTTGAACATTCATTTGTGGGGTTGCATTTGCAATAAATGTGAATTAGGCAGCTGCAATAACTGTTAATCATATATTTATAAAATAGTAATGAGGAAATGAATAGCAGAGTGAGACAGCTGCACATTTCTCTAATAGTGTGTCAACTGTGAACATAATAAGATGTGGAAAATTGTTTGGTGCTATGCTGATAATGCAACCAAATGTAAGAGATCACTTCAACCTCTTAACTTTACAGGAAATTATATATAAAATCCATAAAAGGCCATAATAATGCATTAGGCTTGTGAATTGTCGTCAATGTTTTCCTTTGCTTTGATTCTCCTGAAATGGGCCGTGCTTTTCCCCAAGTAATCTGCCAAAGATCACTAAGGCTTTTGTTTCAGGCTGCAATTTATTCACCATCTTGCCATTTCATTTAAAAGGCAGTGCTTCTAAAAGCTCGACGTGATCGAGCTCTGCCGGTCCCGAAGAGCTCCGGGAGCTCCGGTCTCCCTCTCCCCACAGAGTTTGTGCCAGGTCGGGAAGATCCCGTCTCTGGGCTCCAGCAGTGTGACTGGTGCTGTCACTGGTGCTTCGCTTCAGCACCCCACACGAGAGACACAGAAAAAGGTGACATGTGTTTTTCACACATACATGTTCTCCTCCCCCTCTACTCTGCCCTGGTGAGACAACATCTGGAATATTGTGTCCAGTTCTGGGCCCCTCAGTTCCAGNTCTTCTTCACAGTGAGAGTGATGAAGTGGAATGGGCTGCCCAGGAAGGTTGTTGAATGTCCTTCTCTGGAAGCATTTAAAACCTGCTTGGATGTGTTCCTATGCGACTCAATCTGCTGTGGCAGGGGGATAGGACTGGATGATCTTTCAAGGTCCCTTCCAATCCCTAATGATTCTATGATTCTATGGAAGGGACCTTGAAATAATGTTTAGCCAATGTTCTGTGACATATGCTTACATATATATAAGGAAAGAAAATGGTTGTTGACATGGCCTGATGGCATCTGTCTGTCTTCCTCAGCCATGCTAAAACCATGAAGAGGTCAAGACAATTGCAAAAAACAAGGGAAAACAACCCCAACCCAAGAAATGAGCGGCAACATTTGAACAGCCTGGCTGCCTGTGCTAGCTGACTTTGCAGCCTGCTCTCGTGCCAGGTGCTGCTCACTTGCTCTTGCAGTTTTTAACCAGCCCTAATTGAATTTTGCAACTGAATCGGGGTGAAGAGGAGAATTAGAAAGCTAACAGAAAAAAAATTAGGCAAGTGCTGGGCTGCAAACAGCTCGTGGGCCGAGCCGGGAATAGGTGCTAAATGTGTAATAAGGAGGCTGCCACAGGAAATGTCACTTATCAACGTGGCAGCGCTGGGCAAGGGAGAGCGAGAGAAAGAAATGAGGGACCCGATCCCGGCGCTGAGAATAGTCCCTGAGATTTAATAAGCTGTGTGCTGGGTGTGTGGGTTTGCAAGTTTTAACCTGCAGCTGCTGCGCTGACAGCAAAGGGCTGAGTGGGGACAACAGGGCTGTGCTGGGCACAGGGAGCCTGACAAAAAAACCCCCACAATAGGTTAGAAAATGTCTGGACTTTGCTATTGAACAAACCCCTTTTTTCAGTGATCCCTCCCTTTTCTCTAAGGATCTGGCAGGGGGATAGGAGTAGATGATCTTTTGAGGTCCCTTCCAACCCCTAATGTTCTCTGATTCTGTGGTTTACTCGTGGGTTTTTGCTGTCAATATTTCTAGCTGCAGCATGTTGCAGAGTACTTTTAGTTTTTAGATGGATTTTCTTTTGAGATGACACGATCAGATCACTTTTCCCCCCTGAAACACGGAGAGAAAGACGGAGCAATGATCCTGGAATCACTCCTTTCACGGGCTAAAAGTCCTGCTGCACACACAACCCGCGACGGCCTCGAAAGGTCACTCAATGAAAGAGAAATGAATTCTCTCTGGGCAGAAAGGGGGCTTTTTCAATTAGTCCTGTGTGTCTAAGGGCGAGGTGAGGGGCCACCAGAGGTCTGGGTGGACCACTTGAGGTCAGGAGCTCTGCAGCACGGCTGGTTCTCTTAGCCTTTTGTAAAACTTCCGCGGTCGCTCGGCAGACCTAACCTTTAGCCTTCATCAAGCTGTTCCCTCTAATGGACGCGGGGGCTTTGGTTGGTCACGTTGTTTTTTGGTTGGGATACGGCACAAATCTTTTCAGCCATCTTAAGGGCTATAAAGCCATCGCGCGGCGGCGGCCAGATAGGAATGAGAGGTGTCCTTGGGGTAACCCTAGCAAAGAAAACATTGCTCGTGCAGTGTCGTTGTGCTGTCCTGAGCTGTCGTGGGCAAAGGGAGGCTGGAAGGCTGGATAGCAGTGGATGGATATGGATAGAGAGAGATGAAGCTTGAATCTGTCCTATAAAATATTTGCCTTCTACTTGCCAAAACAAAGCGAAAACCAAAGAATTGTTTGTATTCTTAAATATAAATTAAAGGACAGGCAATGGAAAATGGCTTGTTTTCAAATATCTAGGGGTGGTTTTTTTTTCCCCCATTTCCTTCTTTGAAACAGACGGTTCAGTTCTCCGGGAGAAGCAAAGTTCAAGCTCTCATTTCCCACTGTACATTTCTCTGTTAGTGGCTCACCAAATAGCACTTCATTTCTGGAAATCCTATTACTGTCCACACTCAAGCAGCAACTTTAACAGATACATCTGTTACCTGGCAGCTTCTTCCTACACAGCTCCCAGCCCTGAGCGCTGAAGCTTGTAGTTTTAAAAGGAAAAGTTGAAATAGCCCAATTTGGAGCGTTGGGGTTGGTGGTGGGGGGAGGGGAAGAGGAGCACATGCCTCTGTCGGCTACGAGAGGCTCATCTCGTCCTACGTTCCGATCCGGGCAGATGCAGGAAGCAGAGCGGTGCATTATCGTTATCTTGGAGATGTTTGTTTGGTGTGTGGACACTCCACCAAAGAACTAATGCAATCAGAAAGTTAAAATATATGGGCTGGAAATACAAATTCATTAGACCTACACAAAACGTAGGCTGCAGCGGATCTGTCATGGAAATTAGATTTTGACAATTATATGGATGGTCTGGTTGAGATGATGTACGGTTCGCCCACGTTATCTGCACCGTGATTTAATTACTGTGGAAGACGTGTAGAGTTGGGACCCTGTCGTTGTTTTATGGACCTGAGATGAAGGGGAGATGGTGGGTCAACACTACACACACACATATATATATAAAACCACATGTAGACACACATACAGAATACAGATAATAGAAGGTATTGTACATTTATATATATATATATATAAAATACATAATATATAGACAATATAAGATGATCTTTCGAGGTCCCTTCCAATCCCTAATGATTCTATGATTCTGTGATTCTATAAACATAAATATATTCCAAATTACTAACAATACAATGAGGGGAAAATGGCCTCAAGTTGCATCAGGGGAGATTTAGTTTGGAGCTTAGGAAGAAGTTCTTTCCTGAGAGAGTGGTTGGGTACTGGAACGGGCTGCCCGGGGAGGTGGCGGAGTCACCATCCCTGGACGTGTTTAAAAATCAAGTAGCTAGAGCACTTGAGGCCATGGTCTACTAGGAGTTAGGGAGATGTTGGGATGTGGGCTGAACGTGATGATCCTGGAGGATGGGGGATTGGACTAGATGATCTTCCAAAGTGTCTTCCAATCCCTAATGTTGTGTGATTCAGTGGTAACGTTTCTACGTATGCATATATATATAAATATATAAAACATATATATGTTAAAATATGTAATGTATATATAAAGAGCAATTACAGATACACACAGACACACACACACACACGTACATCTATACATGTTCTTTTCTTTACATGGAATGAGCCTGTGTTTGCACCTCCTGGGACTGATGCAAATTCTAACGATGAGCTCAGCAGGGCTGGGCCTCACTCTTTCCCTGTGCATCGTTTTCCAGCCCTGCAAGATGCTCCTTGCTTGGAGACTGCAGGTTTTGTTGTTGAGATTCACAGAATCAGAGAGTCACAGAACATTAGGGATTGGAAGGGACCTTGAAAGATCATCTAGTCCAATCCTCCTGCCAGATTCCAAAGCAGACAGAGCCAGGTACCCTTCAGGCTGCTTCCAGTCAAGCCCAGGTATCTCGTACCTGTGCATGAGCACCACATGCGCACACCATCCTCCACCTTCCCCACTCTGAGCCAGGAGGAGGAAAGCACTGAGTCCCCATGCCTTCTGCTCAGCAGGACATTGGCTTGAGATGCTGGTGGTGAGCTCAGCTGGACCACTTAACTTTTGGAAACATCTCTCCCACCCCAGCATCCTCAGAGGTTTACAAAAGACATCATCAGCAACACACTGCCAATTACCAGTGTGTCATGGTAGAAGCATGGCCAGCCCTGTATGAGGATCTCCAGATGTTTCACAGAATGTTAGGAATTGGAAAGGACCTCAAAAGATCATTTAATCCAATCCCCCTGCCACAGCAGGATCCCCTAGATCAAGAGGAGTCTCCTTCTCCAGAGATGTTTGAAACCCACCTGAATATGTTCCTGTGTGACTGGGTCTAGGTGATTCTGCTCTGGCAGGGGGTTGGACTGGATGATCTTTTAAGGTCCCTTCCAATCCCTAGAGTTCTGTGAGTCTGTGAAGATGCACAGCAACATGTCCAGACAGGTTTCAAACATCTCCAGAGAAGGAGACTCCACAACCCCCCGGGGCAGCCCCTTCCAGTGCTCTGTCACCCTCACTGGGAAGAAGTTCATTCTCATATTGGCATGGAACCTCCTCTGTTCCAATGATCAACCTAATGTGTTTTCCTAATTCTGTGTTCTCTTTTAACTTATTACCAGGGGCATCTCCTGGCTGAAATCTCTGCTCTGGTGCTAAGTACTGCTGGTACCAAGCACATCTCAGCTCTTGCTCTACCTTGGCTGACGTTTATCAGCCGTATTTATTCATTGTGCAAACATGGGCCTGGGCATAAAAAACACAGCATCAGGCACAATTATTTAGGCAGACAAATGACATCTCTTCTCTGTCTGAGCATTGAATGTGCAACAAACCTCCTCCCCAACCTCTAAAACGGAACCGCGATTGGATAACCCCTCACAGCTGCCGCAGACGCCGCCTCTTACAAATGAACGCCGGCAATCAGGTTAATTTCTCAAATGAAATGATTAACTTGCCGTTATTGTGCAATCATTATTTTGCTGCTAAAACCTTTTAAAATGTTAATTATTGTGCCCCTCGAAAAGCCTTCATCTTCCCCGACTTTGCTCTTATGCTAAAAAAAATTGTCCCCCGGTTGCAACTTGTGAATTGAATGGAAATTTGCGCTTCACGTTCTCTCTCTCTCTTTTTCTTAACACCTGCAACTGTTCTCCTTGGCTGTAATATTTATATGAATTTAACTTCAATTTTTGTTTGCTTTCATCTCCTGAATCAGCCGGCATAAAGCACAGATCACTCCTCCTCTGCCGCTCCCTGTTTATTTGCTTCCACAATAGATTCATTAACTAGATGTTGGTGCTCGAGCCACGCCGACACATCCATTTCAAAGGAGGCTTTAATGGCATTTCATATTTTTCTACATTAAGGAAGATTAAAGTATATTACAATAGCCTTGACTACTCTATTTTCTTCATTTTAGAAGTGGTCAGTTTTTAAAATCTTCTTTCCCCCCCCTCCTTTCTTTCATCTGCAGTGTTCGATAAATTGTCCGAGCCTTTCAGATGATAGTTCCAGCAAATTGAGTTCTATATTACAACTCGGAACCATTGTTTAGCCCATCATCAGTCAGATAAAGCACTCCTATTCACACGGGACATCAAAAGAACAAATAGATGTTCAGAGTGGCTAAAAAGATTACTGTGACTCGGATATATCATTTTGTTAATTGTTAGTGATTATTCGAGTCGTTTAGAGGTGGGAAATTTGCTGACTCTCAGCTCGTGCTTGTGATGTAATCAGGGGGTAATATATAGATACCCGTGGCTGGAAATGACACCATTCGAAAAGGGTCAGGTCTGTCATCTTCTAATAGCAGAGGGTGGACTAATAGCAACATTTTAATAACAAGGAAGGTGGAGACCCGTGTCCTCACTTTGGATGTGTAGCACATCGCAAAGTGTTCTGGAGAATTTCGGCCGCGCCGGTGCTCCGATGAATCAGATGATGGCCGTGCTGGGTGCTGAGCTAAGTTCAGCCTAGGTGTCACTTGAGATTGGTTGGGTTGTACCGGGGAGGAATGTGCCTCAGTTCGAATGACTTGATGACCCCAGGGATCTTTTCCAGCCACTGTGGTTCTGTGAGAAGTTTAAAACCACCTGGATGTGTTCCTGTGTGACTTGGTCTGGGTGATCCTGCTGGGACATGGGGATTGCACTAGATGATCTTTCGAGGTCCCTTCCAATCCCTAATGTTCTGTGATATATAGACATATATATTTAAGGATACAAAATCCTTGTTGTCATGGCCTGATGGCATCTCTAATGTTCTGTGATCCTGTGATTCTTCAGTCTTAATTCCAACTTCAGCATTGCCAATCCCTTGGGTTCAGTGATAGCTACTGCAGTTACCCCCACTCTCCATCACGTCCCGTCAAGTAAAACATGATCAGTCATCAGCACATGAGAAGTTCATGGAGGTCCTTTCCACCCCTGTTCTGTGATACTGTAATCTGTTTCCAAGTCAAGGTCACAGAGAAGGTAGCAAAGAAGGGAAAGGAATGAACCCACTGGAAATGCCATCTCCCAGACACTCACACTTCCTCCACCATCACGGAATCAGAGAACATTACGGATTGGAAGGGACCTCCAAAGATCATCCAGTCCAATGCCCCTGCCAGAGCAGGCTAGCTCAATAAAAAGATGCATCTTTGTAGGCTACAACCCAAACATCTTTGTGGGCTCCTGCTCTTTTCCTTTCTCCTCTATTTTACCCTTCGCCGGGTAATGGAAAGGCAGCGCTGAGGCTGCCTGATCATACAGGAGGCTACTGGCTGGAAGACAGATTTTTACAGCAGAACAATTGCAGGGTGTAGGTTTTGGGCAATAAGCAGGTAGCCTCGTTCTTTCAAAAGAAAAAAGAAAATAATGGAAAACTGTAACATTCATTTGGAGGCCTCAAAGGCATAAAAAACCCAATTCCAACTGTTATAGGTCCCTGCAGGAGTCTACAAAAGAACTAAGCTTTTTAAGTAAGAAAACTAGATTTTGGCCCAGAGGGCCCTGTCATTGCTGCTTAATAGATGAAACTCTTTTGATACAAATATGCTGTTTACTTCTCAGCTTCAGCTTTCATAAAATATAACCTTTTTATGATTTACGACCCCAGAAAAAGTGCAGGATGGATTTTTAGCTCTGAATTGGTTGAATGTCAACAAGAAAAATATAGATAACATATAGAAATAGCAGGGTGTTAATGCCACACAAAATGATGAAATTATTTTTGTTTAGAAAAGTTAAGTTTGTTCTTGAAGTTCTCCGTGAGTGGAGCTGAGGAAGGGGTTTGCTGGCAAAGCTCTGGAAGCTTTGTGTGATGCTTCCACTTTTGGTTGAAGATGGCTTTGGGCTGCCTAGAACTTGTGGAGCTGATGCCACAGAATCCAGCTGTGGGCTCAGGGAGGGACAGGTGATACAAGCTGGCCGGGGACCCATGTAGGGGGTCCTGCTCTGGCAGGGGGATTGAACTAGAGGATCTTTCAAGGTCCCCTCCAATCCCCAATGTTTTGTGATCCTATGATCTACCTTCATTTTTCATTTGCCCAGGTAATTATTTTTTTAACCTCTTGACAACTATGTTGATGCTCGTAGACAAGTTCTAACATACAGACAAGTTCTAATATATTGGTTATTGATTAGAAGAAGCAGGAAATATTGATGCCTGTGGTCAAGTTCTAATGCAGAGTCATGTTCTAATGTATTGGTCAGTGATTAAGAAGAAATACAGCTAAAAATTGATGGTCTGGAATGGAAGTGAAAGTATCAGAGCTTTGAAGACTGAGACAAAAATACAGAATCACAGAACATGAGGGATTGGAAGGGGCATCAAAAGATCATCCAGCCCAATCCCTCCACCACAGCAGGATCCCCTAGATCCAGTTGCACAGGAACATGTCCAGGTGGGTTTTAAATGTCTCCAGAGAAGGAGGCTCCACAACCTCCCTGGGCAGTCCCTTCCAGTGCTCTGTCACCCTCACTGAAGTGGGGGAATAACTGTGGCTGAAAGGATGGCACAAATTTGGCTTCTTATGGTTTTCAATGTGTTATTTGGGGTTTTTTTGCAGTTGCTTTGCTCAGCATTAGTGATGTGCTTGTTTGACAGGTGGCTTTTCTCATGTTGTTTGTGAACCTGCTCAACAACAAAAAATGAGTTGGTTTTTCTGGATGTTTGGGGAAATAGTCTGATCCCAGACAAATTGCCCTGGAAAGTCTCTGAAATGACTTGGGCTGCCACAGAGGCAAGGTTGTAAACATTGGAAAGGTTTTCACTTTTGACTCTTCCAGCTATTGCAGAAAGAGATGTTTGCTACTGCATAGTCTCTCCAAACTGTCACCAAGCAAACTAAGGTAACATAAATATCCACCCATGGATCCCCATCCCTGCTCTGTCACAGGGTACAAATCAGGCAGGGTACGTGTGATGGCTTCCAGGAGGGTCAGGCAACTGAGATGCAGCAGCTGCTGGGCATTTGCAGAAAGAGTTTCTTCCTGAGAATTGTAGGTCCTCATGGGATGTGATGACCCCAACATGAGAAGGAATTGTTGGAGCAAGTCCAGAGGAGGTCACAAAAACGAACCAAGGGCTGTAGCATCTTTGCTGTGAGGAGAGGCTGAGGGAGCTGGGGTTGTTCAGCCTAGAGAAGAGAAGATTCTGGGAAGACCTTATAGCTTTCTTCCAGTACCTGAAGGTAACCTGCAGGAAGGCTGGGGAGGGACTTTTCCCATGGGGATCTAGTGATAGGACAAGGGAAAGTGGTTTTAAACTGAGAGAGAGTAGGTTTAGATTGGCTCTTAGGAAGAAGCTCTTCAGTGCAAGGGTGGAGAGACTCTGGAATCAATTGCCTGGAGATGTTGTGGCTGTCTCCTCCCTGGAGGTGTTCAAGGCTGGGCTGGATGAGGCCTTGAACAACCAAGTCTAGCTGAGAGGTGTCACTACCCATGGGAGAGAGCTTGGGGTAGATGATCTCTAAGGTCCCTTCCAACCTTAGTCATTCTATGATTCTGTGGAATGCTGACCTGGAGCAAGAGGACTCTGAGCTCAAACTCTTCTTTACGACACCTTGTCTTGCCTGTGGTTGCTGGCAGGAAGAATGATGAGCTGACTCCTCTCCTCAAGTACTCAGTTTCTTTTGGATATCTCTTGACTATATGCAGAGAAGCCAGCTAGCTTGCAAAAAGCTGAACATATCACCCCTGACTTTGCCTTCAGGAAGGAAGGACTGAAAATAAGCAGCCTACCATGTCACTGAACATACTTTGACAAGCTTTCAAATAGCAGGAACTGGTGAATTTCCAGAAGCTGGACAGTGTGGCACAATTTATAGTTTATTTTCTTGCAATTTCCTCCAGGCATCTTACAGTAAAGGAATGAAAAAATTGGCACAGCTCACCCACAAGGTTCAATTAAAAATCTCGACTCATATTAGTCTTGCAGCAGATGTTCTGTAGTTATATATCTGGGGGTTTTTTGCATAGATGCAGAAGTTCTTCCTTTGTATTAGCTCTTTGTATTAGGATGGAAGGAATCTCCAAAGGTCATGTAGCCCAACCCTGCTACAACAAGCAGGGACACCTCTAACTAGAACAGGATGCCCAGAGCCCCATCCAACCTGACATTAGGAATGGAGTCTCCACCACCTCTCTAGGCAGCCTATTCCAGGGATCCCCCACCCTCATAGTCAAGAACTTTTTCCTCATGTCCAGCCTCAACCTGCCCTTTTCCAGCCTCAAAACATGACTCCTCATCCTATCGTTCCCTGTCCTTGTGAAGTTTTCCACACTCTTTGACAGGCCCCTTTAAGGGACTAGAAGTTCACTACAATGTGCTGTCAGACTCTTCTCCTCTTCAGGCTGAATGAAGAATCACAGAATCAGACTTATGGGTTGGAAGGGACCTTGAAAGACCAACCTCAGTTCTCTCAGCCTGTTCCCATAGCCGAGGTGTTCCAGCCCTCTGAGCACTTTTGTTGCCCAGATCTGCATCTCCAGACGCTGTCTTCTCTCACTCACTTGCCAAAGGAGTCACGTTGGCAGCTTCTTGGACACAACCTAAAGCCTTTAGGCTGCATCTACATTCTGTAGCAAATATTTTGAACTGTGATAAAAAAGCCAACCAAAAGACATCCTTAAAATACTTCTCTAATTGAAGAGATGCCATTAATTGCATATTGGGCAACTTGAAACCTTGGGGGCAATTTTTCCTCTTTATTGACATCTGCAAAGCCCCTTATTGAGGAAGGTTTTCAGTAGAGGGTTGAAGTTCAGCTCCCAGTTTAAGTGCTTACCTGAATGCCTCTGTGCATTTT